>JADLZL010003472.1:0-27521 GCA_015844335.1 Chrysopogon serrulatus
CGACCGCCGGCCGCCGCCGGGTTGACGACGACGCTCACGGCAAAGTGTCAAACAGCAAAAAGCTCCTTTTTTTTTTTTTTTTGGTTCGGCATCCGCCGGCCGGCCGTTCCTGCGAGCGCGCGCGAGAGACACACACACACGGATCGCAGACACTGATTGGGACGGAGGAGACGTGCGTGCACAAGTTTCTCGGATCTACTACTGTGGCTAGCAGTAGCGTTATGCGTAGCCCAAGGTGCAGATGAAAGTAGCGCGCGGAGTCTGCTCGCCGCGCCCTACACTCACTTGTAGTACTAGCATGCAGCCCCGGCATCGGCATCTATCCGCCTGCCGCATGCCTTTGCGCTGCACGCATGGGCGACGGCGATGGATCGGAGATGACTCGAGCCTCGTGCCACCAATGCCACGGCATGAGCCCACCTGATTGACTTCTCCTACTTGCCGATGGTCCCACCGTGGACTAGAGTCTACTCCGTACTCGTACTAGAAGCGAGCAGCTGTGCCTATGCTGTGCACTTGTGTGCAGCTGTCCGCGCGCCGCGTCGACCCAGCGCGAGCGTGCACGCACACGCGCGGAGTACTTTTTTACCTATCAAACAGGGCCAGCCGGCCAGTGGTAGAGCAAAATGCAGATAGCCTGAACACTCTGACTTTTCACATTGTTGATCCTGTCATCCTGATGCATGGCCGAGTGGTTTTGCCCGGGTACAAGCCGCATTTGAAGCGCTGGAAAAATGTGGTCAAACTAACTGGGCTGCCAAATGGACGGACTCGCGTTAGACAAGTGTTCTGCTACGAACGATCAGGCAAGGAAGAAATGTGAAAATTCAGGTCCGTGCGCGATAGCCTGGGACAGGGCGAGGGGGACGACAGGACGGGAGGTGAGCTGGAGGCCACTCTTTTTTGTCTTTCTTCTGCGACCCGCGTGCGCTCTGCTCGATCGCTTGGCTTCTCCGCCCTCCTCGGTCCTTGCGCGACAGGATCACAGACGCACACGGGCACGGACACGGACACGCCACACGTGACACACCACCACCGTACCATTTCTCGCCAGCCACCGGTCGTCGCGATTTTGAATAATCAATCACCAGTGGCATTGCATGCTCCCAAGGTCGGCCACAAGATCAACGTGCTTTCTTTCTCCTCTCATCCTTTGCTCCACTACTAGTACTAGTACTGTAACTGCAATGCCTGCAGTACAAATTGCACAGTAGTGCACGCCACTGCCACTGGATTAAAAATAGAACGACGACAGAAAAACGTACATGTCCTCCATGATTTGCTTGAGCAATGTATTTAGTATACTAGTATAAAAGTTGGTCCCCCGCTTCCTCTGTTTAGTAGGAGTGATAATGATAGCATGACATGATTATACAAAGGCCAAGTATGAGTACAATTGACTTCGGGCCGTTGGAACGTGCATGATTTCGACACAAAACCAACATGACTGAGTCGACGTATACGTACACAAACGCCTTGTTCTCTTTGGTGAATTTGCACAAGTTTTTCCACTCTCTCTCCATCACATCAATTTTTACCCATATATATAGAGCACTAAATGTAAGTAAAAAAAATAACTAATTACACAGTTTAGTTGTAAATAACGAGATGAATCTTTTGAGCCTAGTTGGTACACAATTGGACAATATTTGCCAAATAAAACAAAAATGCTACTATTCATCGGATGCAAGTTTCTTGCAATCCAAACAAGGCCAAAGTATAAGTCCCAGAAAATAACACCTAATTTAACTGTTTATTATTGAAGTCCTTATCACAGTCAGATAAACAAACAAGTCCTTTTCTCCTTCCTTTCAAATCCGTTTTTATCTTACTATAAGTGCTAGTAATATGCAGAGGAAACCCTATCGACACTTGCATCAACTTGTATACTTGTAAATGCATCTGCAGGCTCTGAATAGTTCAATTTCGCCACATTATATTCCGCATCACCAAGTTGTGTACTAAGTGTTTCGTGGTTTAAGTTCTTGCTTATGTTAAGGTTAATCTGACGGTGGCTGGCACTGCGTCAGAGTAGTGATGTTTTGACAACAGCAGAGGAGGAATCTGTGTGGAGAACAACAGTTTGTGAGCAAAAAAACCGGAGCCGGAAATCATCTATTCACATCTCAATTTGGAGACCGATAGATCTCATCTCAGCCAAGTAAAACGTGCCAAAAAATGAAGGAAAAAAAAATCCCCAACGAATCACGTGCGAATCGTCCCCATGAATCATGATCACCCGCAGGCATCCCAAATTCGTTCCATTCCAATTCCAATTCCATGCGATAACACCCCAGTCCATCGTCCGTTCAGAATCCGACGGCCTGGATTGGAATTCCTCTGTTCGTCTTCTCCTCTGCTTCCAGAGCCAGACAGAGCCTTGGCAACGAATTTCGTTGGAGCCCTGCGCGGGGGCAGCAGTATCATCTCCTTCCGATCCGTCGGAGCGACGACGTGCGTGATCCCATCCCGTCCGTGTAAGGCTGACCTGGACGCGGGCGCCGCCGCCGCCGCTACTCACTCGTCGTCTCGCACTCGGGGATGGCGGTGAGGTCGGACGCGAACCGCTCGAGCCGCTTGCCGGAGCGGACGCGCGGCGCGGGCCGCCGCACCGGTGGCGCCGCGGCCGCCTTGCACGCCGCAGCGAAGGCCTCCTGCTGCTCCTGGTCCTCCTCCGGCGGCGCGAAGACGAGGGGCGCGACGACGGCGCCGCGCCTCCGCCTCCCTGACGCGGAGGCCGCAGAGGCCGAGGCCGCCCGGGAGGAGAGCGCGGCGGAGGCCTTGACGGCGAGCGCGGCCACCTCCTCGCGCCGCAGGCCGCGGCGGCGCGCGGAGGCCGGGAGCACGAAGTAGATCTGCCCCGCGCGGCGGGAGCTCCACGTCGCGGAGCGCCGGGACCGCGCCCTCGAACCCCATCCCGTCCGCGTCGCACAGGCACCAGTCGTCGCCGTCGCCGCTGCCGTTGCCGTCGGCGGAGGCGGACGCGGAGGCGGACGCGTCCTCCAGCACCTGCGCGGCCGTGGCCGGGCGCGGGTACTCCCGCATCTCGCCGCTCGGCATCAGCACCAGCGCCGTGTCCTTGCTGGGCGCCGCTGACCGTGCCGCCTCGCCTGCCGCGCTGCTCGACATGCACAGCCCCATTGGTAGTGGTGGTGGTAGGAGATGCCGAGCTCGGTAGAGGAGGATCCGATCGATCGGGTGTCTGTCTCCGTCCGTTCGTCCCGCACTCCCGCTCGATTTGGAGAAGTTGTCGTTAGTTACTTGTGTTAGTTGGGTGGGTGTGGCTGCCAATGGCGCTGCCGGCGTCGGAAGAGGAGGACTGGAGGAAGAAAGCCGAAGAGGAATGCGATGGCGGTGGAGGCGGCCGGGCGGGTGATTTATAGGCGAGCGGTGGAGAGGGGGAGGGGGACTTGTCGCGTAGTGGAGGACTGGGAGGAGGAGGAGCAGCAGCTGGCTTGGAGAGGAAGGACGAGACGGGACGGGACGGGAGGGGAGCATGACAGGCTGGCGTGCCGCTGGGGCCAGGCCAAGCTGACCTGCCGTGGACCCCGGGGATCTTTTGCTTCCCCCGACCCAATAATATTCATCATTTGTTTACTGTTACCGTTTTGTCGTCGTTTATTTTTTACTACTGCACTCCCACTCCACGGGCGTTGGAGTAGTAGTACGAGTGTAGTAGTACGACGGAGTCTGGTCACCTGGTGGCGTGGTGGATAAGATACGTATACGTACGTACGCGCGTACTCCATTATTTACTCAGTCGGCAGGTTACGGTGAGGGTAATTACCCTTTTTTAACGTAATATGGTGACCGTAGTAGCTAAATACATATTCCCTCTATCCCATATACTTTTTTGTTGAAAAAAATCACGCCTTCTTACAAACACGCTTTACGGGCGACGTATATCTATAGGATGGAGGGAGACGATACGTATAACTACGGCAACTTATAGCCACGGCTGGTGATTCACCAGACGTGCCGATGGAAATTATTTGTCAGCACAATTGGATGTTCCATGAGCTCGTGCTTTAGTTTTTACACCAATCTTTCCATTAATGCTTGAGAGCCTGCTCAGAGTGCTGACTCCATCAATAATCTCTTCTTTTGCACCACTGTGACACTGTCTCATTCATATTCTGCTCATGGATGTCATTGCCATCATTTCTATAGCAAGTGAACCGTATTATCTTAGGGATGAGGTCCTCTGTTGCTTTGCTGATCTTCAGATAACTTATGTGGAAATCGTAATTTTACTTACTAGCCAAAATGTCAAGAATTGACGGTGCTAGTCCAGAGAGACTATCCTGCAAGCTTTTAGTCCCTGATTCATCATTATCAGCATCGAGAAGGGCAGAGAATGCTTGCATCACCCAGGGGATTGAGACGACACCGATCGTTCCCGCAAGAACAACAAAGGTTACTGTATTTGCATCTCCGTGGAGCTTTAAAACGAGTTGTATCCTTGATGGCTCCTGACGTAGATGATTGTGAGAGGCGGAACTAGGGGGTCTGGCAGGGGGCCGTGCCGCCCCCCAAAAAAAACAATGAATTTCTTTTTTACTATAGAAACAATAATTTTTCATAAACAATTCAATAAGATTTAATTTTTCACCAACAATTTAATAGAAATCTATTTTTTATCAAAAATTTAATGATACATTATAAAAAATTTTCTTTCACCTATTTACGATATGTTTTTTATTGTTTAGCCCCTCTTATTTAAGATATTGGTTCCATCACTAGAAGCATGGAGAGTGCTACACAACTCACCTGGCTCAGATGCCGCCACTGTTAGTGGTTGACTCTCAATCTATACGTGTTGGGATAGATTGTGGTACCTAAATCTTCCCATCTCTAATTTGTAAATGTGCGTTTTGTGAGGACTAAGGAGAAAGAGTAAGAGCTAATTTCATTCTGATCCTGCTTAGCATAGTTTCGTAGGTAAGTAGTTTTTTCCTCCACTGTGTTTACATTTATAGCGCACTACGTTTTTTTGTTTTACCTTACTTTGTCTCATGAGTTTTGTTGTACGTGTATGACTTTGATTTTGTCTGCAATCTTTTTATTGTAGCATATCCTCAATTTATCATAGGTTGTGCGACAAACCTAGATATCCCTCTAAGGTCTCGTTCGTTCTTATCGAATTCGCTGTTTCTGACCGGTTGTGATATAAAATACAGTAACAAATCCGACTATATATAAATTATTCCTTGAATTCTATCACGTGGAATCGAACAGAGCCTAAAACTTGTTGCTATATTAAGATCTATAACGACGGGAGGATCGCTGGCTTCCCAGCGTATCTACTCCTGGTGTGTACGTGTCTCTCTGCTGTGCTTACAGCTAAGGCCAAAAAATACCGTTTCTACTTTTTAATTTATTCTCACCCTATTAACAGCTCTAGTGTATAAGTATATTGGCATGATAAATTTCTAAGATATTCATTAAAAACACTATTTTCTTTTTTTGTTACTCCTCCGTCCTAAAGGAAAGTGTTGTTCTTGCTTCTTAATAAAAAAGTTATATTTGTAACTTCGACCAAATATTATTGTAAATAACAAGTATCATTAGAATAATAAAGTTGAATATATTTTCACTCCAAACTTATTTAGAGATACAAATAGTGCTAATATTTTGTAAAAAAAAAAGCTTAGTCAAACTTAAAAAAGTTGGTCTATACAAAATTTGATAGAGGAAGTAGCATACCCCTCCGTTCTAAAAAAAAAATCGCTTTTTACTTTTTAAAAAGTGTGTTTGAACATTTGCCTTATTCAAAAAGTTATACATATTATAAAATAAATAAATTATTATTAAAGTATCTCTAATGATAAAATAAGACATAACAAGATAGATTATATTTATTAAAAAAATTAAACTGAAAATCTAAAACAACACTCTTTTTTAGGACAGAGAGTACATGTCAATAGCCACTAGGCAAATTAACTTGATGTTTATTTTTATTCTATCCAGTGGATGCTCAAATAAGCTAAACATGTTCTTATTTAAGTTGGTATTCTTGGCCCAATGTATTAGATCTCTTCTTTACTCTCTCTCTCTCTCTCTCTCTCTCTCTCTCTCTCTCTCTCTCTCTCTCTCTCTCTCTCTCTCTCTCTCTCTTCTTTGAATCTCTTTAGATCATAAGAGTTATCCTACGGGAGCTAAGGTGTTATTGTGCTAAATGCATTTGAGGTCTCTACAGTGGGAATGCACCGAAAGAGTCACCATTCGTCAAGTTTTCCTAATCTATTTATTTAATGAAAACAATAGCAAGAACACATGTGAAACTAAAACCAGCGCAGCGAAGCGCGCTTATCTATCTAGTAGTACATATATGCAGTCCATCTAGTGTTGTTGTCGTGTTGTCAAGCAACGCGCATGCACGGTGGATATAGTAACGCAGCCAACGATCAAATGTTGTCGCGTTAGTTCTCGAAAAGAATCGAGAAAAGAAAAAGGTCTTTGCAGCGGCTACAGAGAACAGTGGGCATGCCAAAGGTCGAGCTAGCTACAGCAAAAGGCATAGTAGCTAATTAAGGGCCTGTTTGGCGGGGCTCGGATCCTTCAAAACAGCTCCGGCTCTGGATCTTGTGCTGGAGTAGATTCTCTGGTGGAGCTGAAGCTGTTTTAGAAAACCGTTTGACTAAACAGCTCCCAGTGTTTGTTATGAATGGCTAAGATAGGGACAATGTCCAAGATACCCCTGGCTGAACAGCTCCTCATGTACATGTTATATGTTTGTAGATGTATATATATTTTAAATGTTTTTAAATTTAAAAATAAATTACTAAAAGCAATAATTAGTGGCTCCTTTACATTGCAAAGTCCTGACACAACTACTAAACAGACATGTTAACAAGGAGATAAGGTTGGGGGGCCGGAGTGCATCCATGGGGGGAGGACGGAGGTGTGCTGGTGTGTGAGAGCCTGGTGGGAACCAGAAGCAAGGAGATAAGGTTGGGGGTGGGAGACGATGGCGATTCCTATAATTTGCTTTCCAACTTTAGGGGCAAAGAGTTACTTTGCATCTTTGTTTTCGACACGGGAACCGGTGGAAGCTACATTTTTTTGGCTCCCAGGTACCACAAGTGCATGTGAGAGCAGGAAATACGGGGGATTCTTGCTCGGAGCCGAGCAAAAAAGGCCCGTTTGGCACACGGAGCTGAAAAACAGCTCGGAATCCGGTCCCGAATCCATGCCAAAGGGGCCTAACTCAAGAGAGGGAATCGATCAAATGGTCCGTCTAGTGGCAAGGCGCTCCGATCTGAAAATCCGATCCATAAGTTTCGCTTTGTAAGCAATAGACGTAACACTAAATTTGGATTAAGTTAGTTTTAGATAGAATAATCAAATTTACAATTTCAAATAAATACTATAAAAATATATTTTATGAGTAATATGTTAGTACTTATATATATTTGTTATCACAAATATCAAATATCGGTATGTTTCGAAAAAAGAATAATTTTTTTGATCGCTCTGTTGTTTCTCCATATATCATCATCAAAAGGAATAAAATATATATACAAAAGGTGTTGCTATACGTACAGTATTTCAAACCGCGCAGCAAACTTATGTAATCAACTAGAACGATTTAAAAGACAATTCGCAAGAGATAGTTTATGATTTTTTTTTTTCTATAGCCAAACAATTGCATGTTAGTACTACCTAATAATACTCAAATGAGGTTGCCGAAGAATATATGAAAGCGGCCGGAAAAAAAACAAAAGGAGGCGAGTGCATGTGCATTTCTTCGAGCAGCAGGCCTGCGTGCATATGCATGCATTTGTGCATTGTAGTGCGCGCGGCGTACGTCACGATCGAGTCGCGACGGGGTCGGCCGTCGGCCGAAACCCGACACCGGCCGAGTGCACAGGCGGGAGAAAGAAGAAGAGACGCGTGGCGGAGCGCGTGAGGGCAGCCGTCGGATGGGCATCACGTGGCTGCATGCGGCCGGCCGTCGTCCTCTAGTACGTCGTCCCAGTTGGTGGCGGAGCGCGTGAGGGCCGCCGTCGGATGGGTCCCTGTTTCGTGGCAACGGACATGGACTTCCGAGGGTTCATCGAGGCGTGAAACACGGAGTGTGCCTGAATTGCGCGAGCTAGGTGCAGCGCATTCGGCGCCCCGGATATTGTTGTTTCTGTTTCTGCTACTGTTCGTTTTGGACTTAGTTGGTCAGATGTACTACTCCCTCCGTCCCGCGATGACTGTCGCGGAGGGAGAGAAGTTGAGCGTCTACATTTATTGCCCTGCCACTGCACCTGGATCATCTCGCTGTCCACATTCATTCAGTCAAAAATGAACTTGCCCATGCGCTAGGACGACAGAAGCAGTGGGACAGAGGGAGTACTCGATATAGGAGTAATGGATAAGTGGATATAGTGTTAGTATATGTATGTACGTGTCTGACATGTATGGTCACTATGCAAGTCGATCGTCTCATCTTCCTTCTCCAGGTGACACGGGCGAACGACGACCGAACCCTTATCTATCTATCTCGTCTGGTGCCGGTGCAGCTTCCTCAATAGATGCTGCGGCATGCGGAAACGGACAAGCGCGACGAGCAATGCCATGTACACCATCTACTGCATCATGGTCAATTGGTCATGGTCTCATGGCAAGCTAGAACAAAGTTGTTCCAGTGCACTAGCTAATTATGGGATCCATAATTAAGTGCTGTCGTAGCTACTCCGTACTTAATACTTGAGGGTCATGACAAGCTGTTGTTTCAATTTTCTATCTCTCTGTAATAATTAATATGGTTATATTGGTAGCCCTAGCGCACAACATACAGCAACCGCGCTCAGAGGATACAATCATACAATACGGCCTATATATATAGTATATATACAATAGAGCCAATATGATGATCTCTCATCTTTATGCATTTTGCATGCTCCGTCGTCTTCTTCCCCTCTCTCTTAACTGGCATATATTGTAATTATTAATGTAAACTTAGATCCTGTTCAGATCTCATCAGGTAACCTTTTGAGCACAACTTGTATTAATTTAGTCGATCCAAAACAGGACACCCACGATGATTAATTCGAAATGATCGATGTGATATCACCACTTGACGAGAGGCTTCTATATAGATGGAATATATTACTGTACTTATATATAATGAGGTTATTATTATGTAAATAAATGCCATGCAGGGATGCATGATCACACAACTTGACGAGCAAAGCTATATATCCATCATCACGCAATGAAGACCACGCAACTTGATGGAAGAGAGCTTCTTTTTTTGTGTGTAACGAACAGACTTGAAAAGAGGCTTTATAGAGCTGATATACTACTTTTACATATAACAACCATTATATAAACACCATGCAGGCATGCATGACGAGTATAATAAGCCTCACATATATTGCATTGCAGCGGCCAACGATAGATCAGCAAAGGTATCCATTATCAGGCCCTTGAACTGAAACGACACCTGACCGGACCCCTGAATGATCGGACCCACAGTGCAGGAGCCGACGACGTGGCCGAGCTAGGATCACAAGAACGCACAAAAGGCTGCAGCGGAGGTGGAGCACCTCTGTGCTGTACTGTGCGGCTACAGTACAGTAACAACACCCAATAATTTTATTATTAGATTAATCCCTGGACAAGACATTTAATCCAGGAGAGACGAGACGAGACGAGAGAGGGGCCAGGCCAGGCCATCCAATCCAAGAACGCGCGCGAAACATGTGTGCTCATGCAGCCAAATCAAATGATTGCATGCATGCTTGAACTAGTACTAGTACTACCCACCGGTAAAAAATCTATCAGCTTTTTTTTTGAGAAACAAATAATCTATCAGCTAGCGACATGGCTGGGCCGTGGGGGTAGGGTAGCCGCTAGCGGACCCGGCGGGCCGCGACACGCAGCGCCCTCTCACGTACGTACGTGGCGGCGTGCATGCGCGGTTCCGGGGCCCACGCGAGCGCGCAGCCGGCGTGTGGAAGTGGAAGGCCACGTCGCGTCGTCGGCCCGAGGAGGCGGGAGGGGAGAGCCAGCCGGACCACGAGCTGGCCTGGGCCAAGCACTAACTCACGTGGCGAGCCCAGTCACGTTGGACGGATCCTGGGGGTCCGCTGGATTGCTTTGGACGTTACTGCCATCGTGGCGTACCGCGTACGTACTCAAAACAAAAAAAAAAATTAGTGGAGTCTGCAGTGGCGCATGCATGTATGTACTACTCTACTAATCATTTGGGGGTAAAAAATAAAGAAGAGATGGAAATTCTACCCATGAGTGACCGCGCGATGATGTACTAATCATGTGGTATGTTGGATTTTCTAGCTCCACCTCACCTCTTGGTTTCCGATTTTCTTTGTGGTAATAATCTTTTATAAATTATTTATGGAGCAGTATAACAAGTGAACCTTTTTACTACCACGGGCCGGAAAAGAGACTTACTCTATACAGAATATAATTAATAGAAACTAAAACCATTCATAATCCCAAAGAATCGCTCCACAGTGGCCATTTTTTCAAGGATTATTATTGTTGCTTGTCCACACAAAATCATACTACGGAGTAAAACATACAAGTGGTGCTATCCGAGCACCCCTGTAGCTAAAGCTAACTTCGAGCACCCAGTGCAAAAGAAAAACATAAAAAAATCCAAAAAGTGAGTGGGCCTTGTGTCGTCAGACTTGTACCGCGTGCGACCAGGAGCCAATCAAAACGGTGAGTGAAAGTGGACAATGGGTTATTTTCAAGCATCTGAAATGTTATGTGGGTCCCATTAAAGCAATATGAGAGTGAGCTTGATGTGGCTCCCATGTAAAGATTATGGGAGGGAGCTTCACGTTGGAGCCGTTTTTACTATAAATATATATACATCGAAATTGTATGACATGGACTCCTTGGCATTTCTGATGAAACTAAAACACTAAAAATCCATAAGCACATTCATAAAACTGAGATTTATTATGAAAGTGTTTGGCTAAACAACAGAACCAATGATGCTTCACGCCCAATTCATAATAAACAAATTCACCTAAAACTGAGTTTTTGGTGAAAATAGTTTGTTTCGTTTTTGACTACCGAGGAGGGGGTTATGCCCCCGCTTGCTAGGCAAGCATGCTTGGGAGAGGAATAGGTATCGATGACAGTGTGGCGGGCGATGGTTATCGTTGACTCATAGGAGTAGCTGAATGGAGGGAGACGACTGACGCCCCCCAAATCCTTATGGTCGCGACGAGAAGGAGATGGGCGCCAGACTCCCTATACGCGAGGAAAGGCATGAGTAAAGATAGGAAAGTGAATTGATATAGTGGGTAATTTCCACCCAGATTCACGAGGAAATATGAAATGTCAACACCCCTGAGGAACTCCACCCCGAATAGTGAATTCAGTCCTTAGGTCCATCTTATTTAACAACTATTTTGGTGGTGTGGATTTAGTGAATTTGATATGTCTAAATCTCTACCACACATGCCCTAAGCAACTTCTCCGCCATCTCATCCAATGAATTCTATTATCTGTATCTGATTCGTAAAATAGTAGAAAGCTTATCTGGTGCTTGACCGTTGACCATGGATAAAAAAGTAAAGAGTAAAATGCATGGTTAGTCCATTAACTTGTGAGGCTATGTCGGTTTAGTCCATCAAGTTTGAAAGTGCATGTTTAGGTCCACAACCTTGCTTTGTGCTACACATGCACAGCCCACTGTGGTAGCCATGCCGGTCAGGAACTCGTGTGCCGCACATGTGTGTGCACTGGGGCGTGTTATTTTCGTGAAAAGCCCCCCAAATGTTGTGGCCCCTCATTCCCCAGTTCCCCCTCTCTCGTGTTTCCCAAAAGACGACGACGACCTTGGCGCGCTGGTGGCGGAGGGACTGTGGATCCACGCTAGAGTAGGCCGAGTGACAAATGAGGAGCGAGGGTTCAGGTAATCCTCCTTCCACCGAAGAAAGGGCAGTCCACACCATTGCTCTTCGCCACAACACGCCCAATTCAATAGGCACCCTAAATCTTAAACACAAACATAATAGTCACAAAGAACAACAATAGTCGCCGCCGGCCTACTCCAAAGACAGATCCGCAGTCCCTCTGCCACCGGTGCACCGAGGTCGCCGTCACCGTCACCTTTTGGCAAACACGAGAACGAGAAAGAGGGAGGACGGAAATGACAGGCCACAATATTTGGAGGGCTTTTGTCGGCCCCTCATTTTGAGAGTCCAGATATACCTGTATTTGCGCCAGGATCACGCACAAATACGTCTATTATACACAGAAATGGCACACAGATTTAAGAGAAAAGTTCCGAGCTTTATTGATATCGATTAAAGGGTTCTACATCGTTAGGGCATAGCCCTTGGGCTACATATAGAATGACTAAGGCCGCAAGGTGTTCGGCTTTATTACAGGGTAGATTCTAAGGCGAGACTAATTATTCTAGCGAAGCGTAGCAACTACTCCACAGGCATCTTGAGCGTAGTCGAAGCCCTAACTCCTACGATCCGATCCAACGCGTCGGGGTCCTTACGTAGCTCCTAGACATCAGGGTCCACCTCCTCTTCATAGTCGCGATCATCTCCGAGGTCGTAGTCTGCATAGCAAAGAGGGGTGAGTACTTACGTACTCAGCAAGTCCCAACTTCTTGGTGGAAAAGAGTGATGATAAAATTAGGGTTGGGCCTAGTAGGGTATTATCCTCCTCACTAGTCCCAGGTTAGTCCATTTCATAATCACAAGGTTTTACGTTATCTCATTAATCATATAATATTCTATTCATAGCGTCCTATCCCGGCATTTGTCCATTCCAAGGACGTGGCTATTCGAATAGATTCTAATAACTCTGCAGAGGGTGTACACTTTTCCCCACACGGTAGTTGCGATTCCTTCCCCGGCCAAGGGTTAGAAAGGAACTACCGAGACCCAAATACCGATAGTATGCATTCCTTAGGGGTCCCGTACATTTCCACTACGGCTCGGGGTTGGGAGAAAGTTAAACGAGGAAGACCACTCTTCTTCCTATGCCTAACCCGGACATGGAAGCTCACTCGCAGCCCATGCCCTCACATACCTTGTGGAAGATCACTCAGCATCCACACTTAGAATATATAGATATATGTATATAGCTAGCAAATGTGCACCCAATAATTTTACGTGGAAGATCACTTAGCGCCCACGCCCAACTGCACCATGGAAGATCACTTAGCATCCTACGCCGTCTCCTGCTCTACCGTTTGCCTACACCGGCCTCCTAAGTGGAAATATACTTCAACCTAACGGGTGTGAGATCAAGCCTACCCATATAGGCGTGTGGTGTACGAAATATCACACGAGGGATGAATAAGAGACTATGAACCGGTCCTTAGGGGTGACTAAAACAGGTATCTCCGACAGGATATCCTTCGCAGTAATATCCGCCAAGTAATCTACACCTAGATTACCCCTACCCGTTTCAAGTCATAGCATATGTAATCACTTTATCATATTATCTCATTATCACTTTATCACATTATCATATTGTCATATCATATTTATTCTCATGTTCTTGCTTTAATCATTATCATGGTAAGGTTGTTATAGGGTAGAGGAATGGTAGAAGGGTGGAAATTAGGACTTGCCTGCGTGGTCAATACCGTCGATGTCCGCGACGTAGTCCGGGTCCTCGGTGTCCTCGATGCTCGTCCTCCTCCGGGCGGGGGGATTTTCTATCGGGTAAGACTACCACTAAAGGATAAAAGAACCACATACATGCAAGTATAGAGCTAGGTAGTGGCACTGGATGCAATGCGTAGAGCATGGTTTTAGAAGAATTTAGAAAGTGGTTTGACCTAAATCGGAGTAAAAATGCAAAAGTTATACATTTCCGAAGTTTATTCCAATTTATTTCAAAACCCTAATTGCTAAATGGAATTTTGGTTGTAATTTATAATGCATGGATTTGTGTGCAAACCACATGGTTAAATTCTACATGTCAAGTAGTTTATTTACAAATTTTCCTAGAATTTTTCTAGCACTAGAAAATAGAGAAACAACACTCTGTGTACAACAGCCGGGTGCACCTAGCATTTTCCCTTAGTGTACCCAGGAAGGGTGTGTGTGTTGTGTGCGTGTGTGTATGACAGGTGGGGCCGGGCGGTGTGACGGCGTTGGGACCGGCGTCGGCTCCGCGGCCCACATGCGAAGAGGGAGAGAAGGGAACGGCGGTGACGGGCGTTGGGACGGCACGGCGGCACGCTGACGCCGTTGGCCTTGGGTCCCACGCGCCGGTGGTAGAAGAGGGGAGGGAGAGGAACGGCGCGGAAGCGCGGGGCGCACGGGGCGCCGTTGGCTGGGCGGGCCAGGGGCGTGTCGATGAGCGAGGGAGAGGGAAGGGTGGCCGGAATGCAGAGGGAAGGCGGCGGCTCGCCCGAGAGCTCGTTGCCCGGCGTGACGCCTCGAAAGGGAAGAGGAGTGGTGTACGGTGCAGCGGGGAAGCCGTGTCGCAGCTCTGGGTGAGCTCGTCGGCGACGGAGGGCGCCCGCATTGGTGGTGGCGGCCCGGCCGGAGGTGTCGGGGCGGCGCCACGCTAGTTTAGCGCACGTGTGCGTGGCCTAATCGCCCGCATTGTGCGCGTGCGTGCGTGCAGGGTGACTAGGGAGGGAAGTGGGGAGGTGCTAAGCTGCCCAAAATCGAAGCCACGGCGGCGGTGCCCGGCGGCAATGGCGTCGGCGGATGGCGGCACACCGCGGTGGCGCAACACGTAGAGGGAAAGGTGGAATTGAAGGGAGGAAAAGGTGGAGGGAGGCTCGGGAGCTCACCTCGAGCCCAATGGGCGGGGCGCAGCAGAAAGCTTCAATTTCAGCGGGCGGCTCCAATGGCGCTCGTTGCTCCCGAGTCGGGGCAAGCGAGCTCTAGATCGAGAGGGAGGAGAAGAAGAGGAATGGAGGGAGGGAGAGTGAGTTCCTGCCCCTCGGAGCTCGGAGTGGTGAGGGCGAGGATGGAGGAGCCCGGCCGGCCTATTTATAGGCCGGCAATGGCGGTTCGGCGGGGAGATATTTCTCCGCCGCCGGAGCTATCCGAAGCGCCGCGAAGTTCAAATTGCGAAGGCGGTTTGGCATTGGCGGCGACGCAAGCGAGCGCCAGCCGCCATGGATGTGCTCATCCGAGCCTCGCCGGGTAGCGGCGGTGGCGTGTGTCGGGCCGAGGAGGCGCGGGGAGAGAGAAGAGGGAAAGAGAGGAAGAGGGAGGGAGGCACGGCGCGCCGGATGTCGCTATCCTTATCCACCGACGCGGGGCGGGTAGGGGGCGGCAACGGCGAGCCCGAGGCGGCGTTCGCCGACGCGTATTCGCCGCTCCTTCCGCCGGGCGCGAGGTAGACGACGGGCCATGACAAAGCGGGGCCCGCCTCGCATTGGCGCGGGAGGGAGAGAGCCGAGGAAGAGGCTGGCAGCGGGGCTCGGCGGCCGTTGCCTGGGCCGGCCCACGCGGAAGGAAGGAGAGGGGGAAGGGGAGAAGAGGAAGGAGGGCGGTGGGCTGCTGCTGGGCCGAGTGGGGGAGATGGAGCCCGAGCTCCTTTTCCTTTTTCCTATTCCTTTTCCATTTCTATTTCCCACATTTGAATGCATGTGCTTATGAATTTGAATGGATTTGAATTCAAAATAACATAGGGTGAGTTATATGCTATGCCACACTAGTCCTATACTGCTGAACACATCAAAGCAAAAGAGTTTTTGAAAAGTTTTAAAAAGCTCAAATTTTTGGTGATTTTCAAAAAAAAAGTTTTAAAAATTCAGGGTGTTACAAACCTACCCCCCTTAAAGAGAATCTCGTCCTCGAGATTCAAATCGCTCCTCAAACAGTGCGGGAATTCTTTCTTGAGATCGTCTTCTCGTTCCCTGTGTGGCTTCGTTTCCGTATGATTGCTCCATTGTACCCGACAAAATCGATTCTTTGTCCCTTCTTGTTTGTCTAACGGCAACATCCAATATCTTGATTGGCCTTTCTTGATATTGTAGATCCGGTTGTAAGTCCATGACTTCGGTGATGCTTGTTCCTCCGGCACTCTTAGGCATTTCTTGAGTTGCGAGGACGTGGAATACGTCGTGCACATCGGACATTTCTGGTGGTAGTTCTAGTCGGTATGCTACCGCCCCAATTTTCTCGGTGATTTGGTATGGCCCAATATACCTAGGTGCTAGCTTTCCCCTCACTTGGAATCTTCGGGTGCCTCGTATAGGGGATACTTTTAAGTATGCGAAATCTCACGGTTGAAAGTCTAATGGTCTTCGACGGTTATCCGCGTAGCTTTTTCGCTTTGCTTTGGGCGGCTTTTTAAATTTTTCCGAATCTTGGCTACTTGCTCCTCGGCTTCCTTTATCATGTGCGGTCCGAACAAGCTTCTTTCTCCTACTTCGGACCACATCAAGGGGTTCTGCACCTTCTCCCATACAATGCTTCAAAGGGGGTTATTTTCAAGCTTGCTTGATAGCTATTGTTGTACGAAAATTCCGCAAATGCTAGGCTTTGCTCCCAATCTTTTTCCGTAGGTAAGTACACAGGCCCTCAACATGTCTTCCAGTATTTGATTAACACGTTCCGTCTGGCCGTCAGTTTGTGCGTGATAAGCTGAACTAAAATCCAAGTGTGTGCCCAACGCCTTGTGTAAGCTTTTCCAAAACCTCGAGGTGAATTGTGTTCCCCTGTCCGATACTATGCGGCTAGGTACTCCATGTAATCTGAGTATATTCTCAATGTATAACTTTGCTAGTCGGCTAGCTCGAAAATCAGTCCTCACAGGGATAAAATGTGCCACTTTTGTTAAACGGTCCACGATTACCCATATCGAATCATGTCCCTTTGGTGTCCTTGGTAGCCCCACTATAAAATCCATGCTTATTTCATCCCATTTCCATTGGGGTACTTGTAGTGGTTGGAGTAGTCCTGCTGGTCTTTGATGTTCCGCTTTTGCCCGTCGACACGTATCGCATCGGGCGACATAATTGGCGATATCTGTCTTCATTCCATCCCACCAATACTTTTGTTTTAGGTCCATGTACATTTTGGTGGATCCCGGGTGTATGGAGTATGTTGAGTTATGAGCCTCTCCCATTATTAAGTTACGAAGTTCTTGATCTTGTGGTACACATATTCTATCTTCGAACCATAGCTTTCCTTCCGGTCCACTCAAAATCTGTGAGTCCCTTTTTTTGCTTTTTCTCCTTGTAGCTTCGTATTCCTTCGTCCTTGTCCTGAGCTTCTTTGATGCGTTGCTCCAGTGTCGGTTGTACTTGTAGCGTATTCAGCGTTCCTTGAGGGACTATTCGCAGATTTAGTCGACGTACTTCTTGTGTTATCTCCGGCCTTCGGTTGAAAATAGTCATATGGTGGCAGTGGGGCTTCCGACTTAAGGTGTCTGCGACTACGTTGGCTTTTCCTGGGTGATATTGTACACTTATATCGTAATCCTTGATTAATTCCAGCCATCTTCTTTGTCTTAGGTTGAGATCGGGTTGGGTGAATATGTACTTCAGGCTCTTGTGATCTGTGAATAGCTCGCATTTATTTCCAATCAGGTAGTGTCTCCATATCTTCAGTGCGTGTACCACAACTGCTAATTCCAAATCATGTGTTGGATAATTTTCTTCGTGCTTCTTTAGTTGTCGTGAGGCATACGCGACAACCTTGCCGTCTTGCATTAATACACATCCCAGTCCTTGTCGGACGCACAAGATATCACAAAGTCTCGATGAATATCGGGTAGAGTGAGTAATTGGAGTCGTCGTTAGTTTCGTCTTTAATTCTTGGAAGCTCTTCTCACATGCTTACGTCCATTTGTACTCCTTTCCTTTCTCGAGTTAACGCGGTCATGGGCCTTGCGATCTTCGAGAATCCTTCGATAAATCTCTGTAGTAGCCCGCCAATCCAAGAAAACTGCGTGCCGGTGATGTTGGTGGGTTGTTCCCATTCTGCTCACGCCTTTACTTTGTCTGGATCTACTTTTACTCCATCGGCGGTTATGATGTGTCCAAGAAAAGCAACTTTCCGTAGCCAAAATTCGCACTTGCTAAACTTTGCATACAACTCATGGGTTCTCAATTTGCTCAATCTTTGCTCTTAAGTGCTGCTTTCGTGTTCTTCGGGCGTTCTTTGAATATATGAGTATGTCGTCTATAAAGACTACGACATACTTATCCAACTCTTCCATGAATACTTTGTTCATGAGGTTCATGAAATATCGGGGCGTTGGTCAATCCAAAAGGCATCACCGTAAACTCGTATTGTCCGTATCGTGTTACAAATTTGTCTTGGGCACGTCACTTAATCGGATCTTGGTGATAATATCCCGACCTTAAGTCTATCTTAGAGAAATATTGGGCTCCTTTAAGTTGGTCAAAAAGGTCATCGATCCTTGGTAGTGGGTATTTGTTCTTTATAGTCACCTCGTTTAGCGGCGATAGTCTATGCACATACGCATGCTCCCATCTTTCTTCTTGACAAACAAGCAGGCGATCCCCATGGTGATGAGTTGGGTCTAATATATCCTTTCTCCTGTAACTCCCGTAATTGTTTCTTCAATTCTTCTAGTTCATTTGCTGCCATTCGGTATGGTCTCTTCGCGATGGGGGCTATTCCAGGAGTAAGTCAATGATGAATTCTATGTCTCTCGGGGTGGCATTCCCGGTAGTTCCTCGGGGAATACGTCCCGGTACTCACATACTACGGGCACTCCTTCGACCGTCGTTGGTTGAATATTGCAAACCATTGGGGTGGTAGTGGGGGGCTCGTGGGTGGCACTTTATCTTTATCCCTTCATGATTGGTCGGCCACTTTGTCTTGTCTTTGCAAGATATGTTGCCTTGATGCCTAGCTAGCCAATCCATTCCAAGTATCACGCCTAAACCTTCGTCTTTAGTACTACGAGGTGCGCTAGAAATCCCGTTCCGTCGATTGAAATCCTTGTTTGAGGGCATTTAAGGGTACATTGGAGAATTGCTGGGGGTACGAATCAGAGAGGAGTGGGAGTAACACCATTTTCAAATTATTTTTAGAGGCAAAACGATCGAAACAAACGAATGCGATGCACCGGAATCAAACAACACGGTTGCAAAGCGGAGTTCACGAGAAACTCACCGCATACCCGACATCCGATGTCGCCTGCGTTCTTCTTCGCATTCACGTGGTTTACACGGCCTTGTCCAAAGTTTGAGGTGTTCCTCCGGGGTTGTCCGAGTTCTCGAGGTGTGGAGCGACCTACTCCCCGAGGCAGCAGTCTTGTTACTAGCTACGGACTGGGTCGGGGCCGAAGTTATAAGGGCCGAGGGGCATTGGGCAACTCGTGTCCTGGGGGCGGCGCATCCCGAAACAAACTTTCGATGTGGCGTTGTTGTTGCTCCTCGCTTGGTTGGTTCCATCGCTATAATTGTTGTTGCTGTTGTTGTTGTTCCTAAAATTGGAAGCACTTTGGACCTGTATTATAGCTTAAGGCCCCCTGTATTGCATAGGTGCCGGGCGATCTTAAGGGTGTGGGGTTGTTGGTGCGGAACCATTGGTTCCTTTCGGTTTGGCGGGTTTGGTGAGCCATAATTTTGCGCTTCCTTTCCCTTTTCGTGCGGTTGTGTTCTTCCTCCATTAGGATGACCTTATTCATTAAGGTGTTGAAATCTGGGTATATATTCCCGATTGCCTTTTCCCTATACTGAGCTTGTAGTCCCTTAATGAAGCGTTTCTGTTTCTTCTTGTCGGTATTGACGTCTTCGGGTGCATAGCGTGCCAGCTGCATGAATTTGCGAATATACTGTGGGACAGTCATGGGACCTTGGCGTATATTGCGAAATTCCTCCTCTTTTATTTCTTTGATGCCGTTGGGAATGTGGTAGTCACGGAAATATTCCAGAAATTCTTGCCATGTTATTGCTCCCGGGTCTTCTACAAAGATCCTCGAAGGTTCTCCCACCATTCTCCTACTGGTCCCGTGAGTTGGTGAGTGGCTAAGATTACTTTCTCTTCATCGGTGGCTCGTGACGTACTGTAAGTTTCTTGGTAATTGTGCGCAAACTGTCGTCTGCGGCTAGGGGGTCATCCTCGCACTTTTGTCAAAAGTTGGTGGGTGTAGCCTCATAAAGGCCGTCATTTTGCCATGTTCATACCCATTGTCCCCTGTCGCCTTGCGAGGTTCTCTAGTAGTCTTGTCTGTTTTATCCATAACCTCTCGCTAAGGTTGGTGGTGGGGAGGGAGTTCTTCTTCCTCTTGGTCTCCATCCGCGGGTTGCTCAACTTCATCCTCGTTTTCCTCTTCCATCGGTTGTTCGACTTCTTCCTCATTTTCTTCTTCTTCCTCTATCACCGGGCGCGTTTGCCCTTCCGGGTTGCCTTGGCCTATTGCCTTGCCCTCGATTTCCCCTATTTTGCCTACCTCTAGGTGGTGCTTCTTGTTCCTCGTCCTCAACATTTGGTCCTCTTGTGGCCTGCTCTCGGGGTGTCGCGGATCCTACTGGACCTCCTTTCCATCTCATTTGCTTACGGAGCAAAGAAGGATGAGAAGTCTGTCTTGTAGGGTTAAATAAGAGAAGAACTAAACAAGGTAAGAAACACACAACATCACATTATATTACATCACACAAACAGTTCACACATACAATGCTCGGGGCATCATACACATCAACCGCTTAGGATGATATAACGACTCGATTGAACCTAGAGACTAAGCGCATCTCTACGATTGCCCTGGGATACATGACTCATCCTAAGCTTTTTTTATTCTACGGCTAAGGATAACTACTTGACTCATCATTACTACATCTTCATGACTGCATTTAGTGGAGATCCCGAGGTGCGCCTTGCCCTTCTCGTGGGGCACCCGCTTCTCTCGCAGCCTTTATGAGCTCATGTGCAAAACTCTCGACGGTCCCCGCTTCAGCCTTCCCCATGATCCTTAAAGTTCTCTCGCCACCGACTCCTCGGCCTCAATAGTCTCATCATCGGTGCGTGACTCCATCGGGTAATATCCATCCAAGCGGTAGTGTGGGCGCCGCGGGTCGTATGGTAGCTCCTCCTCGGTCATGTTGGGGCGCCCAAGGTACGCCCCCTGTTGCGCCTCGCTCGTCGGGGCGCCTCCTCTTGGGTGGTCGCCGTAGTGCTTCCCCGTAGTTCCTCCCGACAATTTTGCCTAGCTCACGCCTCGGGATGGCCTTCTCGTGGTTGGACTTGTATAACTCCATGGTGGTTGTGTCAAGTTCTCCTCTAGTTGCTATCGCCTTGGCAAGTAGATCCGACGCCTCCTTCCGCAGTGTCTTCATAAAGGTTGTCCAATGCATGTAGATACCGATGGTGGATACTCCCCGTGTACTGGGGCGCCTGTGGGTTGACTCTCTCCAAGTCCCGAACCTTAAGACACCAAAGTTGGTGTGGTCGGGTTCAGCACGGGAAAGAAGCGGGCGGTGTGTGCTCAATGTCCTCTTCAAACGGTGACAAGACTCCATAAGTGCCTTGCGTGCCACCTTCTGAGCTGCATCATGGGTTTCTCTTCCATAAGCGACGATCCACTTCTCGGGGAAAGCTGAGCATTGCGGGTGTCTGGAGATGTTCACATATGCCTCGCATTTTGGGTATGCCCTCCTCGTCGTACTCTCTGGCCGTAGTACATCGGGGGGAGTGGTGTAGCCCAAGCGTTGAAGCTGCCTCCCAAAGTAGTCGCGGGAATCCTCCCACCGTCAAGCAGTCCGAACGCTCCCACTGTCGTCCATGGCTGCAACAAGTTGCCATAAAAAGTTAGAAACATATTTTGCAACACACATGCATGACAACAATGGTGCATATAATGTAGTATAAAAGTCGTAATTATCTTGCTTAGCATGGGGTTCCTATGCGCTGTTCCAAACCTAAGGCTTCGTCCTACGGTCAAGCTCGGCTCGATACCCACTGTCGGCCCCTCATTTTGAGAGTCCAGATATACCTGTATTTGCGCCGTGATCACGCACAAATACGTCTATTATACACGTAAATGGCACACAGATTTAAGAGAAAAGTTCCGAGCTTTATTGATATCAATTAAAGGGTTCTACATCGTTAGGGCATAGCCCTTGGGTTACATATAGAATGACTAAGGCCGCAATGTGTTCGGCTTTATTACGTGGTAGATTCTAAGGCGAGACTAATTATTCTAGCTAAGCGTAGCAACTACTCCAATGTGCATCTTGAGCGTAGTCGAAGCCCTAACTCCTACGATCCGATCCAACGCGTCGGGGTCCTTACGTAGCTCCTAGACATCGTGGTCCACCTCCTCTTCATAGTCGCGATCATCTCCGAGGTCGTAGTCTGCATAGCAAAGAGGGGTGAGTACTTACGTACTCAGCAAGTCCCAACTTCTTGGTGGAAAAGAGTGATGATAAAATTAGGGTTGGGCCTAGTAGGGTATTATCCTCCTCACTAGTCCTAGGTTAGTCCATTTCATAATCATAAGGTTTTACGTTATCTCATTAATCATATAATATTCTAATCATAGCGCCCTATCCCTACGATTTGTCCATTCCAAGGACGTGGCTATTCGAATAGATTCTAATAACTCTGCAGAGGGTGTACACTTTTCCCCACACGGTAGTTGCGATTCCTTCCCCGGCCAAGGGTTAGAAAGGAACTACCGAGACCTCGTACCCGATAGTATGCATTCCTTAGGGGTCCGTACATTTCCACTACGGCGCTCAGGGGTTGGGAGAAAATTAAGCGAGGAAGACCACTCTTCTTCCTATGCCTAACCCGGACATGGAAGCTCACTCGCAGCCCATGCCCTCACATACCTTGTGGAAGATCACTCAAAGATCCACACTTAGAATATATAGATATATGTATATAGCTAGCAAATGTGCACCCAATAATTTTACGTGGAAGATCACTTAGCCCACGCCCAACCGCACCATGGAAGATCACTTAGCATCCTACGCCATCTCCTCGCTTCTACCGCTTGCCTACACCAGCCTCCTAAGTGGAAATATACTTCAACCTAACGGGTGTGAGATCAAGCCTACCCATATAGACGTGTGGTCTGTACGAAATATCACAATGAGGGATGAATAAGAGACTATGAACCGGTCCTTAGGGGTGACTAAAACAGTATCTCCGACAGGATATCCTTCGCAGTAATATCCGCCAAGTAATCTACACCTAGATTACCCCTACCCGCTTCAAGTCATAGCATATGTAATCACTTTATCATATTATCTCATTATCACTTTATCACATTATCATATTGTCATATCATATTTATTCTCATGTTCTTGCTTTAATCATTATCATGGTAAGGTTGTTATAGGGTAGAGGAATGGTAGAAGGGTGGAAATTAGGACTTGCCTGCGTGGTCAATACCGGGCCGATGTCCGCGACGTAGTCCCGGGTCCCTGTCCCGATGCTCGCCGTCCTCCGGGCGGGGGGATTTTCTATCGGGTAAGACTACCACTAAAGGATAAAAGAACCACATACATGCAAGTATAGAGCTAGGTAGTGGCACTGGATGCAATGCGTAGAGCATGGTTTTAGAAGAATTTAGAAAGTGGTTTGACCTAAATCGAGTAAAAATGCAAAAGTTATACATTTCCAAGTTTATTCCAATTTATTTCAAAACCCTAATTGCTAAATGGAATTTTGGTTGTAATTTATAATGCATGGATTTGTGTGCAAACCACATGGTTAAATTCTACATGTCAAGTAGTTTATTTACAAATTTTCCTAGAATTTTTCTAGCACTAGAAAATAGAGAAACAACACTCGCGGTGGTACAAAAATGGGTGCACCTAGCATTTTCCCCTTAGTGTACCCAGGAAGGGTGTGTGTGTTGTGCGTGTGTGTGTATGAGGTGGGGCCGGGCGGTGTGACGGCGTTGACGGCGCGGCCCGCGGCCCACATGCCGAAGAGGGAGAGAAGGGAACGGGCGGTGACGGCGTTGGACGGCACGGCATGCTGACGCCGTTGGCCTTGGGTCCCACGCCGCTGGTAGAAGAGGGGAGGGAGAGGAACGGCGGGATGGCGCGGGCGCACGGGCGCCAACACTGCGGGCCCCTGCGTGTCAGTGAGCGAGGGAGAGGGGAAGGGTGGCCGACCAGAGGGGAAGGGCGGGCCGGCCGCCGGGAGCCGCCGGCCGGGCGTGACGCCGGGAAAGGGAAAGAGGAGTGGTGTACTGTGCGGGAAGCCGTGTCGCAGCCTTCCGGGTGAGCTTCGTCGGCGACGGAGGGCGCCTCCGCATTGGTGGTGGCGCGCCGGAGGTGCTGCGGCGGCGCCACGCAGTTTACGACGGTAAGCGTAGCCTAATCGCCCGCATTGTGGCGCGGCGTAAGGCGTGGTGACTAGGAGGGAAGTGGGAGGTGCTAGCCGCCCGTACGAAGCCACGCGCTTCTAAGTGCTCGGCGGCAATGGCGACGTGGGCGGATGGCGGGTACACCGCGGTGGCGCAACACAGAGAGGGAAAGGTGGAATTGAAGGGAGGAAAAAGGTGGGAGGCTGCCGGGGAGCTCACTCGAACCTTAATTGGCTCTGGGGCGCAGCGTAAAAGCTTCACCCCAGCTCAAGGGGTCTAATGGCGCCTGCTTGTTCCCGAGTCGGGGCAAGCGAGCCTAGATCGAGAGGGAGGAGAAGAAGAGGAATGGAGGGAGGGAGAGTGAGCCTGCCGCGCGGAGCTCGGAGTGGTGAGGGCGAGGATGGAGGAGCGCCGGCCGGGCCTATTTATAGGCCGGCAATGGCGGTTCGGCGGGGGAGATATTTCTCCGCCCGTCGGAGCTACTCCGAGCGCTGAAGTTCAAATTCGCTAAGGCGGTTTGGCATGGGGCGGCGACGCCATGCAGCGCTTAGCCATGGATGTGCTCATCCGAGCCTCGTCGGGTAGCGGCGTGGCGGGGTGTCGGCCGAGGAGGCGCGGGGGAGAGAGAAGAGGGAAAGAGAGGAAGAGGGGAGGGAGGCACGGGCGCCGGATGTCGCTATCCTTATCCACTCACGCTGGCGGGGTAGGGGCGGCAACGGGCGAGCCCGAGGCGGCGTTCGTCGACGCTGCGGTATTATTGCCGCCTTCCTCCGCCGGGCGCGAGGTAGACGACGGCGATGACAGCGGGCCCGCCTGTCATTGGCGCTGAGGGAGAGAGCCGAAGGCAAGCAAGGCGATGCTGGGCTCGGCGGCCGCCCGGGCCGCCCACGCGGGAAGGAAGGAGAGGGGGAAGGGAGAAGAGGAAGGGAGGGGTGGGGCTGGCTGGCCGAGTGGGGGAGATGGAGCCCGAGCTTTTTTTCTTTTTCCTATTCCTTTTCCATTTCTATTTCCCACATTTGAATGCATGTGCTTATGAATTTGAATGGATTTGAACTCAAAATAACATAGGGTGAGTTATATGCTATGCCACACTAGTCCTACATCGCTGAACACATCAAAGCAAAAAGAGTTTTTGAAAAGTTTTAAAAAGCTCAAATTTTTGGTGATTTTCAAAAAAAAAAAAGTTTTAAAAATTGGGGTGTTACAAAATTTTCATGAAAATAACGCGCCCCAAAGACGCTCACGTGTGCGGTACATGAGTTCCTAGCTAGCGTGGTCGCCACGGTGGACCTGTTCCACGAGGCGAGTTCATGTGATGATCTCATCTCGACTATTTGTGCAAAGATAAAGCAAAGTTATAGACCTAAAAATGCACTTTCAAACCTGATGGACTAAACCAATATAGCCTTACAAGTTAATAGAGTAACCATGTATTTTACTCAAAAGTAAATGTAAAAAAACTAAAATAAAAATGATCCTTTGCCATTATTATAAATTTCCTAAAAATATCATATTTGAAAGAAAAACATAAATTGACTCCCCGTAATATTGATATTCGGGAACTTCTCTCTTCTATCTCGGCAAAACAGGGATCTATTTTGCTCAAGAAGGTGTTTCTCTTTCCTTTCTAATAAGATAGAACATAGACCTAATTCTCTTCTTGTACAACTAAGAACATCTGAACACATTTACATATTATTATTATTATTAGCCACTAAGATCCGTCGTGGACGTCTCATCCGGAACATTTTCCGTATTGTATTTCACTTTCAAATCATACGTGTGCATTAACTATGAAAGAATTCTTTTCACAGCAGCACGAGCTAGAGCAGTTTCTTTTTGCGGTGAAAATACACCCATAAATCAGTAATTAAGGGCATGATGCACGCATGCAGTCGGAACAGAGCAGTCCCGTGCTTGGTATAATGGTATTATTATTGTTTTTTGATTGGGCTTGGTCGGGTAGAAACAATAGAATCTCATACGACGATGCACGCAGACCACGAGTTCGTCGTCAGTAAAAAACGACAGCGCTCAGATAATTTTGGCAGACGAGACGAGACGACGCTTGACGACACTGCAAGATTTGGTGCTAACGCTCCACCTAGCCTACTACTCCGTCCCGGAATAATTGTCGTTTTCGATTTTCGCCACACAAGTTCAATTCGATTTATAAAAAAATACGTGCAATATTTCTATCTCCGAATAATTTTGTTAAAAAACTAGATTCAAAGATCTTTCCGATGATACTAATTATGATACTAATCGATAATATTTATTATTTATAAAAATTGTCAAGATTGCTTCTTAAGTCGAAAGTCGACGCTATTTTGGGGACGGAGGGAGTAACAACTTGCTAGTGACGGAGCAGAGGCACGGCCGGGATCTTCAAAATGCAACAACGGGATCCAAACGGGCCCAAAGTCGGGCACCCTGATGAGATCTCGCTGGATCATCTGTGCCAAGGGCCTCAGGTGTTCCACGCATTTAATTCGTGCGCTGCCCTGATGATCTTGCATTTCGTCGGGATCGAATAGTCCAAGTCCCAAGCATGGACGAAAAAAAAAAAAAAAAGGAAACGCTGGGCAGGCATGGGCCCTGATGGCCTTGGCCCGCCTTGGGTGGTGGCTGGTGGCCTTCGTCTCTTCCATCGTTTGGTGGCGCGCAGGCCCGCCTGGTGCTGCTGGCATAGTGGCATGCGTCCACCGGGAGGAGGGGCCCGGCCCGTGCAGCCGTGAAGGCGCCGGCGCCATCAATCTCTCCAGGCTGGACGAACGAAAGCAGCAGCCACAGCCCACAGCCATGACCGAGCACCCCCATCATTGCAGAATGATGCAGGAAGCCACAAGCATAAAGCAAGCATAATCCAATCAGTCACACACAGAAAACACAAGCAGAATCCTGAGTGATTAAGCTTGGCCTATATATTGCACAGACAGTTTGGTCCCTATCTATTGTTACTTGCATACTCCCTCCGTCCCATTGAGTTTGTCACCTTGACTCCGTGCCATCTTGTTTGATCATTCGTCTTATTCAAATTTTTTTGTATAAATATAATTTATTTTTTTATGACTTCTTTTATCAACAAAGATACTTGAATATTGATTGATTTATTTTATTATTTGCATAAATATTTTAAATAAGACGGATGGTCAAACATGAAGTCCAAAAAGCTAAAACGACAGTCTCCGTGGGACGAAGGGAGTATATCAGTCACGAGGGTACCCAAGTCTAGAGAATAAGAGTCCTAGCCAGTCTTTTAGTGAGAGAAGTACTCTAGTACGAGATCGAATACTGTCTCCATC
>JADLZL010003473.1:0-42711 GCA_015844335.1 Chrysopogon serrulatus
TGCTGTCTGTCTGACTCTTCTCCAAGCTTGTTTAAGCAAACTGGATTTTTAATCACGACTCCCTCCGTACTGAAGAAGAACGTCGTTTTGGACAGAGAAAACGGTTTTAAAAATACAACTTTAAATTTTGGGAGCAGCTAACTTACGGCCGGCCGTAATATAACCTATCTGCACGGCCTTGCCATATTTAGTAAGAAGTGCAGTTATTATATTCTTTTTTCGGCAAGGATGCTAATCACAGTGCTTTGTTGTGTGCGCGTGGAAGAAATTTTCTCCCGCCGTATGTAACCAAGCAACTTTGCATGGCTCAAGCCCAGATTTCAATTATTATGGGCAAATCAGGCCTATAAACATATGTTTTTAGGTACTACATACATGTATATATGCGTTCACAAAAAGGACATATGCAACAAGCTTCTCATAAGACCGACCGGCAATTCTATCTCAGAAGAAACATTTGCATCTGCAGTTTTAACTAATCCCTAGGAAAGCACACATTTTTCGCAGATCTCTAAATGACCTGGATCTTGCCTCTCAGTACATGGCCTGCATCCTGAATGTTAAAAAAGGGTAATATAAGATCATAAATTTGTTGCTGGATGGAGATAAAAAAAAGGGATACATATGTTAAAAAAAAATGAAAGCCTTTGTGTTGCCTATTTGAGAAGACATTATTGCCTGAAATAGTATTATTGCTTTATTATCTAGAAGTAGTATTATTGCTTAATGGAGGTGCCTATGTTGTCCAAATCAATATTGTTCTTAATGCTTTGTATTAAAACCATAAATATCATTGCACTAACACATTCTCTTTTTGATTGTAGGCAATGAATAGCACAAACGTTAAGGACTTGAATAAAACTCCACCAGAATTTAACTAAATTTCCTAGATGCCAATGTTTTCAAGAGCCAATAGATGCAACTCACCTAATATTTTGCACTCAGCAACCACCAAATCATCAGGATGTACCTGCAGTATCTGAAATTAGGCTATCACTTGAAGAAACAAAGAATAGAAGATGTTCCTAGAGCCCCTACTGGCGGTGATGAGCAGTTGCTAATGGTAATTTTGTAATGGATTGCATTTTCTTAGGCAATTTAAGGGTTGTTCGTTTGGCAACAATGTCTTCTTGAATATGCAATTTATATATTTAAAAACAAGTATAGCGTCTCTGTTCATTTGCATCCCAGAGTCCCACCCCTAGTTTTATTTGAAAAAAAAATACATAGCTCTGTTTTCATTTTTTATACATGGCATCTGTTTTGTGTAACAAGCAAAAATATAGATGAAACAGAGGCACGGTGATGATGTCAAAAAAAACTAGTTAATTACTAAACAAAATGATTACCATAACAGTAAAAAAAGGAAAGAATGATTTGTGAGTATCAACATTGGATCTAAAATGGAAGAATCTTGATTCTACACCACCAACAATTTTAATAACTGCCTAGACTAACACTGCATCATCCAAGGGGACAATTTTAGTAGGAATCAACTCTACACAAAAATGATGGTTCACAGTTACCTAAGCCACGGTGCAGTGCTTTGGTCCATCCATCAAATACCTTGTCACCGGTGCCAATCTGAAATTTCAGGAATTAAAAAGCATAAACAAGCATGCAGAGGAATGTAAGCAGCAAAACAGAGTAAAAACTCAAGATACAACAGACAAGAAACAAAAGGCAATAAATCGCTAGCACCACTTGCTTTCAATATATCGCCCATGTTATTCAATATAATATTATTGCCTAATGGATTTGACTAAATTGTCTGCAGTCATAATATAGTAGCACACATTTATATTTACAGTCTAGCATGCGAAGCGAAGTTAGGCCAGAGTAAAGCTAACAGATTGGGAAAAATTGTAGAGTTAAACAATAAACAAAAAAAAGGGATGGAGTTTTTTTACTAGTAACAAAAGGCTATATTGCCTATTTAGGGCACATTATTGCCTAACAAATGACACTAAAGTTGCCTAAGAAAATGCAAAGATGCTTACATAGGGCTGTGCTGGGAAATAGGTGACACGAGATTCATGAAAGGCAAATGACATAAATTGCCTAAGACCTATTCTATTAGGTAAAACAGCCAGATCTGATCTCATATTCACACATTTCCCAACTCTGCAGTGATCATGGGCTTTACCATTTGTAGATTGTACAGCCACTGATGCACTCTAAATGACATAATAGAACACAGCTACACTGAAAATTACAAGCATGCATGGTTTAGTCATTAAATGAAAGTCACCTGCAGTGTTGCATCCAGTTCATGCAGTAGAACTTGGTAGAACTGCCCTTCGCTCGCGCCCTTTCCAAAGATAACAACATTAATGTGGAGCTTAGCATGTATACTTGGTGCTCTAGGTAAAAATATAGGAGGAAGGAGAGGGGCCTTGCTGTATACCTGATCATGCCACCACAAATGGTAGGCCTGTCAGTCACCAATGGAATGCCATTTGACCACAGAAGGCACAAAGGAAACCACAAACACAGCACCTGACAAATCTAAATGTATCATGAACAGTATCCTTCAAATAATCTATGCATAGATAACTGAAAATAAGCATGCACTTTTCACTTGAAAAGGATGAAGATAATGTGGAGGGTGACGGGCAAGGAATGCATGTGCACGCAATGCAACCATATGCAATGAAACTGAAGAGATCTGTAGAACATCTAAACATGCTGCAAAATAATAGAAATATGCAGATCAAGCAAGTGTTGCACTTCGTGAAGCTATATCAGCATCCCCCACCCACAAAATCCCCATCAAACTAAATGCATGTCTAACTGAAGCTCAAGTTTTCCTACATATGCAAGTGAAGCTCTAGTTGTTCTAGCATATGCAACATCAGGAGGCTGAAAAGCACATGCACATGAGAAAAAATTATTGCTTACATTAGGCAATCCGGATATTAAGATTGCACACTTTTATTGGTTTGAACTAAGCAAGGTGTACGAAAATATCGACATATCTCTCCCAAAAAAACAGCACCACATGCATGTCTGCCTGGAGCTCTACTTGTTCTAGCAGAACAAATATCAAGGGTGAAAACTATGAAAGCACACACATGACAAAAAAGTCAAAGTATATAGCGACTTTGAACAAGCACAACATAAAAACGTATACAAATCTGATAGCAATTAGTTAAAGCAATTTAATATCACTAGTTAAGCAATTTAATATCACTAGTTAAGCAATTTAATATCACTAGTTAAGCAATTTAATATCACTAGTTAAGCAATTTAATACTATATTTAACAAGGCAAGTTATTAGTAATCTGGTAGCAATTATGTGTGTCCAACACCAAAATATGCCTATAACCTCAGTTAGACTAGAGTAGAATTGGCTAATGGTGTTGAGCAGATTTTTTTTTTCTGCAAAGGACAAAGAAGAGGAAAAAATAGGTGCGAATTTTGGTGGTTTCCTAAATGGACACAGCCAACCAGCTTCGGATTTTGGTGGTTTCCTAATACCCATATCAGGGGACAACTTCTCTTTGTAGATAAAGTTGGTCAGTGGTTGGCTTTCCTTTTTAAGTCTTTCCTAGTGCAACCACGTGAAAGCACTAGCTGCACCCAATTAATTGGAAAATTATGTTTTTAATTGCACTAGTCCATTCAGAAAGTGGATATTCTAGGTCTGCGCACGTATCTTAAAAGAGATCATTATGTAGACTATGCGATTTTAGGCAGATATCAATATTGAACTAGATCGAAGTGAATCAACAACACAGAACACGTGTAGTCAGAGACTAGGGTATGGTATGAATCAACAATACTAACGAAACTCTCGTCCTTGGCCTATGAATCGCAACTTCGAAACCATTAATCGCCAAGAAATGTCACAACCGCAACCTTAGCTACTAGATTCCAGCTGCAAGCTACAGCTGCATCCCAACACAACACCATCCCACATTGATGGAACCGAACAATAACAAAACTGATCTCACGAGAATTAGAACCAAACCTGCCAAGCGATGTTGGGATCGATGAGGCACTCGGCCCTGGCGGCGCAACACGCTGCGGACGCCTCGCCCTCGTCGGGGTTAAGGCTGGTCACGTTCTTCGTCGGCAGCACATTACCTGCACACGCCGCGCACGGTGGCATGAACATCGCGGGCGACAACCATGCTTGGCGAACTTCGTGAGGTTCGGAGTTGAGCGAGAGGAGGGAGGAGCTCACGGATGGCGAGGAAGCGGGCGGGCCCGTTGCGTTACAGTAGATGATAGGCGTGCGTCGCTAGGGAAGTCGGCGGCCCTCGTCCGGTGCATCACCTCGGGCGGCTCGGTGGGCTGGGGGCGAGGGGCGGGGGGATCCTATGCGCACCAGGCGGGATCACCGGCGAGGGAGGTGGGGCGAGGATTGGACGATGTGGAGGAAGCCCAACCCCATGTCGGCACTAGCCACCACCGAAGGGGCGAATCGGGCGAGAGGGAGGTGGATCCGCGCCGAGATGGCAGATCGAATTCGCGGATGCCGGAAACGATGGGTTTTGTTGCAAAGCGGCATCCCCATCCATTTCTCATCTCGTCTCTATCTCCCCGCAAGCTCTCCTCGCCAGGACTCCATGGTGGCTCCTGGCTCGGGCGGGCCGCCCCCTGCCCAGGGCTCTCTCCTCGTCGCCGCCGGAGAGTGCCGCCGGAGGCCGATGGCTGTGATGAGGGCGGCCGCAGGGTGTTCCTCTTGCCGCGTGCGCGGCTTCAGTCCGAAAAAGGGCGCCGCCGCAACCGCCATCGAGTCCGGCATCCGCGACCCGATCTGCCATCTCTGTGCGTGGATCCACCTCCCTCTGGCCCGGATCTGCCCCTTCGGTGGTGGCTAGTGCCGACATGGGGTTGGGCTTCCTCCACATCGTCCAATCCCTCGCCCCACCTCCCTCGCCGGTGATCCCGCCTGGTGCGGCATAGGCGGATCCCCTGCCCCTGCCCCAGCCCACCGAGCCGCCCGAGGTGATGCACCGGACGAGGGCCGTCGACTTCCCCTAGCGACGCACGCCTATCATCTACCAGAACGCAACGGGCCCTGCCCGCTCCTCGCCATCTGTGAGCTCCCTCCCTCCTCTCGTTCAACTCCGAACCCTCACGAGTTCGCCGCGTGCATGGTTGTCGCCCGCGATGTTCATGCCACCGGTGCGTGCGTGTGCAGGTAATGTGCTGCTGACGAAGAACGTGACCAGCCTTAACCCTGACGAGGGCGAGGTGTCGCAGCAGAAGTTGCGCTCGCTCGTGGCCGAGTGCCTCATCGATCCCAACATCGTTTGGCAGGTTTGGTTCTAATTCTCGTGAGATCAGTTTTGTTATTGTTCGGTTCCATCAATGTGGGATGGTGTTGTGTTGGGATGCAGCTGTAGCTTGCGAGCTGGAATCTAGTAGCTAAGGTTGCGGGTTGTGACATTTCTTGGCGTATTAATGGTTTCGAGTTGCGATTCATAGGCCAAGGACGAGAGTTTCGTTAGTATTGTTGATTCATACCATACCCTAGTCTCTGACTACACGTGTCTGTGTTGTTGATTCACTTCGATCTAGTTCAATATTGATATCTGCCTAAAATCGCATAGTCTACATAATGATCTCTTTTAAGATACGTGCGCAGACCTAGAATATCCACTTTCTGAATGGACTAGTGCAATTAAAAACATAATTTTCCAATTAATTGGGTGCAGCTAGTGCTTTCACGTGGTTGCACTAGGAAAGACTTAAAAAGGAAAGCCAACCACTGACCAACTTTATCTACAAAGAGAAGTTGTCCCCTGATATGGGTATTAGGAAACCACCAAAATCCGAAGCTGGTTGGCTGTGTCCATTTAGGAAACCACCAAAATTCGCACCTATTTTTTCCTCTTCTTTTGTCCTTTGCAGAAAAAAAAATCTGCTCAACACCATTAGCCAATTCTACTCTAGTCTAACTGAGGTTATAGGCATATTTTTGGTGTTGGACACACATAATTGCTACCAGATTACTAATAACTTGCCTTGTTAAATATAGTATTAAATTGCTTAACTAGTGATATTAAATTGCTTAACTAGTGATATTAAATTGCTTAACTAGTGATATTAAATTGCTTAACTAATTGCTATCAGATTTGTATACGTTTTTATGTTGTGCTTGTTCAAAGTCGCTATATACTTTGACTTTTTGTCATGTGTGTGCTTTCATAGTTTTCACCCTTTGATATTTGTTCTGCTAGAACAAGTAGAGCTCCAGGCAGACATGCATGTGGTGCTGTTTTTTTGGGAGAGATATGTCGATATTTTCGTACACCTTGCTTAGTTCAAACCAATAAAAGTGTGCAATCTTAATATCCGGATTGCCTAATGTAAGCAATAATTTTTTCTCATGTGCATGTGCTTTTCAGCCTCCTGGATGTTGCATATGCTAGAACAACTAGAGCTTCACTTGCATATGTAGGAAAACTTGAGCTTCAGTTAGACATGCATTTGGTTTGATGGGGATTTTGTGGGTGGGGGGGGATGCTGATATAGCTTCACGAAGTGCAACACTTGCTTGATCTGCATATTTCTATTATTTTGCAGCATGTTTAGATGTTCTACAGATCTCTTCAGTTTCATTGCATATGGTTGCATTGCGTGCACATGCATTCCTTGCCCGTCACCCTCCACATTACCTTCATCCTTTTTCAAGTGAAAAGTGCATGCTTATTTTCAGTTATCTATGCATAGATTATTTGAAGGATACTGTTCATGATACATTTAGATTTGTCAGGTGCTGTGTTTGTGGTTTCCTTGTGCCTTCTGTGGTCAAATGGCATTCCATTGGTGACTGACAGGCCTACCATTTGTGGTGGCATGATCAGGTATACAACAAGGCCCCTCTCCTTCCTCCTATATTTTTTACCTAGAGCACCAAGTATACATGCTAAGCTCCACATTAATGTTGTTATCTTTGAGAAAGGGCGCGAGCGAAGGGCAGTTCTACCAAGTTCTACTGCATGAACTGGATGCAACACTGCAGGTGACTTTCATTTAATGACTAAACCATGCATGCTTGTAATTTTCAGTGTAGCTGTGTTCTATTATGTCATTTAGAGTGCATCAGTGGCTGTACAATCTACAAATGGTAAAGCCCATGATCACTGCAGAGTTGGGAAATGTGTGAATATGAGAGATCAGATCTGGCTGTTTTACCTAATAGAATAGGTCTTAGGCAATTTAAGTGTCATTTGCCTTTCATGAATCTCGTGTCACCTATTTCCCAGCACAGCCCTATGTAAGCATCTTTGCATTTTCTTAGGCAACTTTAGTGTCATTTGTTAGGCAATAATGTGCTCCTAAATAGGCAATATAGCCTTTTGTTACTAGTAAAAAAACTCCATCCCTTTTTTTTTGTTTATTGTTTAACTCTACAATTTTTCCCCAATCTGTTAGCTTCTACTCTGGCCTAACTTCGCTTCTCGCATGCTAGACTGTAAATATAAATGTGTGCTACTATATTATGACTGCAGACAATTTAGTCAAATCCATTAGGCAATAATATTATATTGAATAACATGGGCGATATATTGAAAGCAAGTGGTGCTAGCGATTTATTGCCTTTGTTTCTTGTCTGTTGTATCTTGAGTTTTTACTCTCTGTTTTGCTGCTTCTTACATTCCTCTGCATGCTTGTTTATGCTTTTTAATTCCTGAAATTTCAGATTGGCACCGGTGACAAGGTATTTGATGGATGGACCAAAGCACTGCACCGTGGCTTAGGTAACTGTGAACCATCATTTTTTGTGTAGAGTTGATTCCTACTAAAATTGTCCCCTTGGATGATGCAGTGTTAGTCTAGGCAGTTATTAAAATTGTTGGTGGTGTAGAATCAAGATTCTTCCATTTTAGGATCCAATGTTGATACTCACAAATCATTCTTTCCTTTTTTTACTGTTATGGCAATCATTTTTGTTTAGTAATTAACTAGTTTTTTTGACATCATCACCGTGCCTCTGTTTCATCTATATTTTTGCTTATTACACAAACAGATGCCATGTATAAAAAATGAAAACAGAGCTATGTATTTTTTTTCAAATAAAACTAGGGGGTGGGACTCTGGGATGCAAATGAACAGAGACGCTATACTTGCTTTTTTAAATATATAAATTGCATATTCAAGAAGACATTGTTGCCAAACGAACAACCCTTAAATTGCCTAAGAAAATGCAATCCATTACAAAATTACCATTAGCAACTGCTCATCACCGCCAGTAGGGGCTCTAGGAACATCTTCTATTCTTGTTTCTTCAAGTGATAGCCTAATTTCAGATACTGCAGGTACATCCTGATGATTTGGTGGTTGCTGAGTGCAAAATATTAGGTGAGTTGCATCTATTGGCTCTTGAAACATTGCATCTAGGAAATTTAGTTAAATTCTGGTGGAGGTTTATTCAAGTCCTTAACGCTTGTGCTATTCATTGCCTACAATCAAAAGAGAATGTGTTAGTGCAATGATATTTATGGTTTTAATACAAAGCATTAAGAACAATATTGATTTGGACAACATAGGCACCTCCATTAAGCAATAATACTACTTCTAGATAATAAAGCAATAATACTATTTCAGGCAATAATGTCTTCTCAAATAGGCAACACAAGGCTTTCATTTTTTTTAACATATGTATCCTTTTTTTATCTCCATCCAGCAACAAATTTATGACGCATATTACCCTTTTTTAACATTCAGGATGCAGGCCATGTACTGAGAGGCAAGATCCAGGTCATTTAGAGATCTGCGAAAATGTGTGCTTTCCTAGGGATTAGTTAAAACTGCAGATGCAAATGTGTTCTTCTGAGATAGAATTGCCGGTCGGTCTTATGAGAAGCTTGTTGCATATGTCCTTTTTGTGAACGCATATATACATGTATGTAGTACCTAAAAACATACTCCCTCCATCCATTTATCGGAGTCATCTTACCAAAAAAGATTTCTCCAAGAATTGAAGTCGTCTAAGGCAGGGACCACAGTTTTCACGTCATTCCAGACACATGCAGCTCCTCTCATTGGCCTAATTAATACAATCGTCTGCATGCGGCTCCTCTCACTGGTGGAATTAATTCAACTGTCTGCATGCACCACTCTTCCTTGGTCACTGTGCATGACCCTAAGATGACTCCAATAAATGGATGGAGGGAGTATGTTTATAGGCCTGATTTGCCCATAATAATTGAAATCTGGGCTTGAGCCATGCAAAGTTGCTTGGTTACATACGGCGGGAGAAAATTTCTTCCACGCGCACACAACAAAGCACTGTGATTAGCATCCTTGCCGAAAAAAGAATATAATAACTGCACTTCTTACTAAATATGGCAAGGCTGTGCAGGTAGGTTATATTACGGCCGGCCGTAAGTTAGCTGCTCCCAAAAAGTTATATATGTATATTTTTATAAAATAGTTTTCAAGACAAATACATTAACATGGTTTTTTATATTTCCAAACTTAGCAACTAAAAGCTTATCAATGATTTATATTTTCAATATTTAAGTTAAATCTTATCAGAGACGATTTTATTTTCAAAATGTAGGGAGGGAGCACTCTAAGTACTCCCAGTCAGGATGAGGACGACTGATTATCCAGCCTGACATGACCATCAATGCTCTCAAGTCTCGATGCAGGTCTTGGAGTTCGCGGCCAGCGCCGCTGCACGATGCTCGTCTTTACTCCGTCGGTCCAAAAAAGATGTTTTGGGTGTTGGTGTCACAAGTTTGACTTAATTTGTAGAAAATATATATAATATTTATATCTTTAAATAATTTTGTTAAAAAACTAGATCTAAAAATCTTTCTGATAATACTAATTATGATACCAATTGATAATATTTATTATTTATAAAAATTATCGGCATCTATTTCTTAGGTAGCGAGAACATTTTTTTTTAGGAAGGGAGTAATGGCGAACCGTCTGCGGGCGCCATCGGATCGGCGAGTGTGTCGCGGGTACGGTGGGTTTCCGGCCTTGCCCGCCGACTTTGGCAGCCTGCACAGGCTCGGGAGTCAAAACAAGGCCCTGCACCGTGCAGAGGCCATGCCGCCCTGCCTCGATCTGCCCGTGTGCGGTGTGCACCTGAATACTCTACTCTATCTACTCCACGGCCGGCCAGCTAGCCACCGGCGCTCACCTCGTCGTCCCCGGTGCCGGCGGGCGCGCAAGCTCCCTTGTTGCGGACGTACTGCACGTGCTAGCTGTTGCTGCACTTCTTCGCTGCGGTTGACTTCGCATCATCCATCAAAATCCAGACCATCTCTGGTGCTTCACCTCTACTACTAGCACTATTCTTCTACGAGTACTTTTTCATGCCCAGTGACTACTCCCACCGTATAGCCAAATAAATAAATAAATAAAATAAAACAGTAAACAGTTTGACTATTCAAAGTTATACATGTTGGTATTATTTCATACAAACTTATAGTTAATTTAAAGATGGTTTCACTTTGACTGAACCTAGAAGATAAAGACAGTGTGTACTCTATCCCCCACACCCCCCACCTCAAAAAAAAAAAAAAAAAAAAAACAACTGTAGGTTTTAAATGAGTCACAATTTTTTTAACATAATTTATAAGAAAAAATGCCAACATTTGGCCTCTCTTAAAACATATAATAAACAATGTGACTCTAGTTTTGAAACTATTCAAAACCTTTTTCCTAACTTTGATCTATTTTACAAGGAAAAAGTCTACTTAACCCCCCGAACTATCAAGCGTGGTCTACTTCACCCCCGAACTATGAAACGATCTATTTTATCCCCTCAACTTTCCAAAACCATCTATTTTAGCCCCTAGGAGGTTTTTAACGTGGTTTTGCTACAGTAAAACCAGTTTTCTCTTTTTTTAATTTATTTTGCTGAATCTTTAAAAAATCATATTAAATCACATAAAAATCATAAAATAGAAAAACTAATTTTGTTGGATTCCACATGAGTATATCTACACAGTGAATGTATAATATGATATGCTTTAGTACAAAGTTTTTATTGTAGGTTTACAGTGAATAAATTCAAATTTTTTAGTAAAAACTTTGTACTAAATCATATCATATTATATATTTACTGTGTAGATATACTCATGTGGAGTCCAACAAAATTAGTTTTTCTATTTTATGATTTTTCTATGATTTACTATGATTTTTCAAAGACTCGGAAAAAATAAATAAAAAAAAGAGAAAACTGACTTTATTGTAGCAAAACCACGTTAATACCTGTCTAGGGGGCAAAATAGACGGTTTTAGAAAATTTGGGGATAAAATAGACCGTTTCATAGTTCAAGGGGTGAAGTAGACCACGCTTTGATAGTTCGGGGGTTAAATAGACTTTTTTTCCATTTTATAATAAAGTGTATCAATGGTTCTCCAAATAGTTTTACTGTGAAATATATTTCATAATCGATTTAAAGATACCCTTTTTTATAATAATAATATTTTTATATAGAGGTGATTAAAGTTGAGATTATTAATTCTTCGAGAGACTTATAAGTTAGCACATAATTCAGTTGTTTATTCCTTCGCTTGGACGGCAAATGGATAGAAAACTGCTTGACTTTTTGTGTAAGGCCATGTTTGACGATGACTTTATTACAAGCTTTGTAAAACTAGTAATTTTCAGCTTCTCCTACCGAGCTTATCCCTAAAAGTTGTTTCTATCCTCTCTCACACCACAGTTTTGTAGGTGAACTTATCTTTAACCGGCAAAGCTGCTTTATGGAAGAAAAAAAGACTACTTTTCTATCTATCTATTCTATCTATACTATAAAAGAGTGAAAGAATTATAAATAAGCTCTCACCCTGATCTTTCCTACCCATCTCAGTTCTTATCCGTTAGATCTACTTTAAGATAAGATCCGACACGTCTAAATCACCCACCGTGACCTGACAGGTGGACCCGGTTTATAAACTTGTAAACGTTTACGCGTGTTTCTCTCTTGCGTATTCTAGGCGTGCTGTTTTTTTTCTCCACCAAATAACTTACCCATGCATGTGCACCCGCCTATACTATTTTCTATCGCCGAAAATAAATCTACCCATCCACGCATACCCACAGGCCACGTATATGTTGGATGAATCCGCTCCATCGCCTATGATGATGACGAGTCGGAGGTGGCGGCGGCGGAGGCAGGCTCGAGCTTCCAGATCGTGTCGATGCGACGATTGTCGAGGTCCAATCTCTGGTCGACGTTCGTGTCGCAGCAGGCCAGGCCGACCGCCGCCTGGAGCAGCTTCTGACCCCGTGACTGCTGGACAGGGACGTGCACCCCGCACCACGATCGCATGAGTGGCGCTCTAGAAGCAAGCACTAGCAGCCAATTGCAGCCCGGATTTCCGTAGGTAATCTCCACTTCATCACATCATCGCTGGCGCCGCGATCAGCAACAACGTAACGCTGCTATCAAGCTCTTCAGAGATAGATGGTTCGGCTACAGGTATGTCGACACATGCAACCACATCGTGCTCCTTGCTACTAACGAGTTTGTGCGTGCCCAGGTGTTGGCGTCCTCTTTTGTGTCGTAATTATTTTCACATAAGATTGCATGCATTATTACCTATTCTTTAACACTTAAGTTAATCTTAAATTACTCATAGACTTTTTAGTATAGACTTGATGTATATGTATCTATTGAAGCTAGAACGCTAGATCGAAGCTTGCAGAGGGACTCGTGTATATATTTTTTTTTCTTTTTAACAAATACTCAAAGTAATCTTTATTGTTTTCCTCAACTTAGATATAAAGCTTGCGAAGGTATACACATATATTTTTTTTCTTCTTTTTTCTCTATCTTTGATGAGAAAATCAAAGTGTATTTGGCCCTCGCTGCATCTGTTTTATACATTATAATAGGATGTTAATGTCGTTGCCGTTAAACTATATAATACTTTTAGCTTCATCATCGTTAAATTAAATATTCAAACATAACATTAATAACTATCGGTTAGGAGTAATGTGTAAAAAATGATCAATGCAATCAGCTGTCCATCATACGTCTATCTTTCCTTTTTATTCTCTAATACCCTTAATTAATTTCAGCATGGATTTAGAAAAAAAATAGAAGAGTAAGAGATATCAGTAACCAGTAATCTTAGGAGGCCGTCATTGATCTGCACCTTATTAGGGAAAACTCATGAATACAAGAATTTCAATGCCCCAGATGAGTAAAGCTTACAATTATATGTGAAGGTAAGAGTTGTATTGATTGAAAATTTTAATTAGCATTCTAAACCTAGGGGAGTATGTTATAACCAGTTTTTATATATTTGCCCAATAGGTCAAAGTTTATCTGTCTTATTTGTTACTATGTGACAGTAAAAAGACATCAAAGATTACATCTATAAGAATATATCAATTTGTCTAATCTAATATCCAAACTCTATTTATGAAGGTAATTCTTTTTGTATGAACAATCACTAAAAAAGATTGTGAACCCTATCCAGAAAGAATACATGTTTTTGGAAGGGAAAAAAGTTTATTACAGCCTTTCATAATATTAGAATTTTGAATTTCTTTATTATTGATTTTATTGAAACTCTAAATCTAAAATAATTTATGGCATCATCTATCAATAATCATAAGCACGCGCATGCCGCACGCACGTGTTAGTGGTACGACATTCCGTCGACAGCGAGGCGTCTGTGTAATCTAAAAAAATTTGGTATCAAATAAACATGAAAATACTAGAATAAGATGAAACATAGAATAGCAATACAAAACTATCAATGTTTAAGACACGTGCGTGTCGCACGTGCATGTTCCCTAGTATCATTAAAGTTCAGTACCATAGGCCCTCAATTAGACAAAATAGTTAACCATTTTGCTCTTCCAATCAATCCTCTCTTTTGGATAAGAACTGTACTTTCTCTATACTCATAAAACTTGATGTTTTGGACAAAAACACTGTTTTTAAAATCTAACTTTATCTATTATTTTTTATTAAAATATATAAAAAAATTAAAAATAAAATTATTTTTATAAAAGTGAGTCTCAAGGTGTAACTATACATATAAGTTTTACATTTTCAAACTAAATATTTTAAAAGTTATTAATAGTTTATGTTCGTAATGTTTGATCTAAATCTTATCCAAAATATCAGGGCTGGAAAGCCTCACAATGCCTCCTGAGCTAGCTAGGGACGGACCTAGGTACAAATTGTTACCAGTGATTTTAGACTATTCTTTTATCATGGAACAACAATAAAATGAATGAGAAGGCTCTCAGATAGCAAGAACTTAAATGTAATCTTATGTTTATTATTAGTGCCCCCAGTTAAATTTTCTGCTAGGTCCGCTGTACTGCTAGCTCCCACACCTTCCCGTGCTCCCATGCTCCAACTTCCAAATAACCATCAACATATATGAAAAATCAACCAAAAATATAAACGTATAGAAGATATAAATATGCATGCTCACACATAATTTATAGATATTTTTTGTATAAAATAAAGAACCTGATGACCCAGTAAACATGCCAATTTTCTCTTCTTATTGCACAAACCTTTGTTCGTTCTCAAATTTTGCGTGAGCAAGTATCTTTGGATAATCTATCGATTTGTATTTTTGGTTGGTTTTTTCATTGCAGATTTTCAGTCGTGTTTTTTTTGCGGTAATGCTGGGCGCCGGACATGTCCGGCCCCAGCCCGCGCCAGACATCGCTCCAGGCTTGCGCTGCTGCTGCCCTCCCTGGCGACGACGCGTTCCTCCTCCCCGGCGAGTTCCTCCCCCGCACCCAGGTAACTCCGGCGAGCTCCTCCCCTCTCTCTCCGGCGATGGTTGGCCCGGGTTAGGGGTTCAACCATTCCCTCCGTGTAGATTCCGGCCGGTTGGCCTGGGCGGATCGTCGACACGGCGGTGGTGGCGGGTTGGCCGGCGGTGAGCTTCGGGGCGGCGGGGCGCCGCCGAGTTGGGCGGGCTGGATGGGCGGTGGGTATGGGTAGGCGGCGGGGCGAACGCCGGCGACGGGAAGAAGAAGGTAAGGGGGGGAGGGGGACGCGGCTGCTGGCGAAGGTTCGCCGGAGCTCCGGCGAGCTAGGGCACGGCCCTAGCTCGCCCGGCTCCGGCGAACCCTAGCGCCCGGGCGGGGCGGTGGCCGGCGGCGGGGGCGAGGGCGCGGGAAGGAGGAGCGGGGAGGACGGCGTCCGGGACGCCGACGTGCGTCAGACGTCCGGCGCTGCCCTTACCCTTTTTTTGGAAGTGGGAGTATGACGTTCACTGAGAGCCCTCGTTTTTGCGGTCTGAAATCTTTTCGAGATAGGCCTTCTATGGGCCTCCGCGATCCAAGTTTCTCGGTCCGTTCTCCGCGCCGAGGCAAAAGCAATTCAGTTCCGCACGCCACGTAGCCCCACGAGTTCCCTATCTGCCCCTCCGGCCACCGCCATACAGCCGCCGCGCGCCGCTTTCGCCCGGCGCCCGGCTGCTGGCTCCGGGTCGGGTGCCACCGCGGGGGTGCTACCTGATCTACCGCCACCTGCCCGGGCGGGCGCTGCCGACTGCCTCGCCTCCGTGCCTAGCCTCGGCTCCCTCGGGCGTCCGACCTCGGACTTCCTCCGCTCCGGATGCACCGAATTTTTGCAATTTTGTCCTTTTTCTGAATTTTCTCAGCTCCCTCGCAAGACGCCGCCACCTCCGTGGCGCCCGACCTCACGGAACTTCCTCCGCTACGGATGCGCCCGAATTTTTTCCAATTTGGTCCTTTTTTCTGTCAAAAATTCACGTTTACACCCCTAGTTGTAAAAAACCCAACTTTGAACCCTTTTCTCGGCGACGGTGCAGTAACATGCCCTGGCGCCGAGCCTTGAGAGCGGATGGTGACATGACGGTAATATGCCCAAACGTGAAAATATATTCTATAATTCATCTAATAATACTTATTAAAACTCATAAATATTAATATTTTTTCTATATTTGGTTAAATTCGAGACTTAATGACTGATAATAACTCTCTTTCAGGGACGGAGGTAGTAGATGCTAGACTTTGCAATATTGCTCTTTGGTCAAGTCAATGAATTACTGCAGGTACAGTTTAATTGACTCTTCAAAAACGTCTTCTACCCTCATTGTACAATTCAGTCTACCCTCATTGTACAATTCAAACTTGTGGCCAGCAGCAAAAGTATTCAATACTTCACTTACCACTCACAAAATCATTTGAACCCGAACCTGACAAAGGTTCCCTCAACTAGCACCTCAAAACTTCAAAGTAGCTAGGAGTTTTTATAACAAAACTACGAGGCGCACACAGCTACATGTCATCACAAAGTTCAGTTGACATATGTGACAAATTCTGCTACAGTGAAGTTACGTTGAAGACTTTCACGTAAATAATTGGCCATTTAGTCCACTGCACGTGTTCGAACCATTTTTAATCTACATAAGCATATAACTAGAGAAGCCATGCACTAACTTACAGTATGTATTTGAATACTATGCTGAAATAAGGGACTTGCTATATTTGAGGTGTTTGAAGTTTTAGAAATTTTCAGGCAACAATCTTACATAAGCAACTAATACAACTAAAAAAAAAAAAACTCACAAGAGAGTTCATAGTTTTTTTCTATAGCCAAATAATGACAAAATTATATATTGCCTAAATAACAACAAAAAACCAGACACTTCAAATATAGAAGTGCTGAAATAATGTAGACCTTCAAATTTTTGGAGCGAATTAAATCACGGATATCGGAATTTCGGTTCCAATCTGAATTTTCAGACTTGTCCAAAAATTCTGGTGAGGATCGAATTTCTGAGCCCTGGAGAGATAAACTAGCTAGGGTTACAAAATAGAAATTGCTCAAATACTAAAATGATTTTCACCACACATGTAGAGATGTAGTACGAAGTGATTCCAAGCTTTCGCTTGCTCCAACACCTACACACAATATAGATCGGGCCACCACAACAAATAATACAAGATATGCAATCACTGTCACAAGCACAAGGGGACACGATTTATCTGAGGTTCGACCACACCACAAAGTTGTAACTACGTCCGCGTTGTTGAGGTGACCACAAAGGTCATTAGGGTCTTTTTAACTCCCCTTTTTTCCAAGCGACCGCAAAGATCAAAGATCAAGCTGGGAATATCACTGGAACAAATAGGTAATACAAACTTCCCGGAGTCCCTCACAAGCACGAATGGAGGGCGTCACCGGGCAACATCCTGTACTGCAACAGGCTGCCATAGACGCGGTCGCACACTCCGACGAACAGAGACTCGTCATCCGGGCTGAGTGTGATCCCGGACACCTCACCAAAGAAGTCGATCTCCTGCCGTTTCTTGTAGTCTGCAGCCACGCTGTATACGTGAACGAAGTCAGCAGGCTCCGAGAACACCAGGAACCGCCCGTCAGAGGAATAGCGGATGCACCGGATCGCGCCGATGTTGCCCCGCAATACCGCAAGCGAGGTCGACAAGTTGCGGGTGTCCCAGATGCGGCAGGTTTTGTCCTGGTTCCCGGTCGCGAAGGTCCGGCTGTCTGGGTGCCATGCCGTAGCAAATGAGTAGTCCAGATGGCCAACGAGGGTAGAGATTACCTGCAAAACACATCAATTCCACATTTCACTTCTCGTGTCTGTTCTGTTAGTAACAAAACATGATCGTAAAAATCCAAAGGAGCTCTTGCTTGATACTATGATCCTTGAATATGACTTCAAAACAGGCCCTAAACAATGCTCTACAGTACTGAGGAACATTTTAAAAAAAGTTCATGGCCAATAGATTCACAATGTCAATATTTTTTTGATAAAGAACCTCACAATATTGATGTAACGAAAGAATGGCAGTAATAGTAATAAGTTGTGAATTAAGCCACAAAAGCCGAAATTAATAAACCAAAAAAGCTGAAATAATAAGCAAAAAACAAAACAAACAAATACCTTTCCATTTCGTGGATCCACAAGAAGAGCATCCCGATCATCTCCAACCACAGCCAAAAGTTTCTTATCCGGGCTCACGGATATGTGCTGTTGTTATGGAAGCAAGCAATGAATGTCAAATATGGATGAAAGAACCAAAACAGTACAGTGGATCCTAATGAGGTACAACTTACATTAACCGGCCAGTTATAACGGTAGTGGTTCAAGAGCTGGAATCTCTCCATATCATATTCACGAACACCACAATCGTTATTAGATACTGTAATGTGCAAGCTTCCACTGCAAAGCAATTTGGAGACATTTAGATTTTAATGACAATGACAATATACATCTTCAGATAGGTTCTGAAAAGTTAGTTTTTCACCTTGTCGATCTGTGTATATCTATGGCATTTGTTATAGCATTGTCGCTCAAAGTTGTCCTCGCACAGAATTTTACATTACAGCCTTCCAAATCCTGTAACAACATTAAATAAAAAAGCTGCTGAGCATGCAAATAGTTCTTTCAATGAATTGCTTATTCTCACAGCATTAAAAGTTTACAGAAGCAAAATAAGCACGCTGGATAAACAAAGAGAAACTGAAAGGAAATGAACATCCACAGCTAGATCCTATGGGTGGATAAAACAGCCGAACCTAAGTTACAACCAAGTCTTCATTGGTGGCTTACCTTGCCAATTAGTTCTCCTTGAAAACCACCAGCTACCAACAAACCCTCATTCACAGCAAGTGTGCTAACTTGAACCCCAGAGAAACCTTCTAGTAAACTGCCAGGATGCTTCTGTGGTGAGGAGGAAAAAAGACAACACCAAACTTGCATTACCAATGGGACCAATTTGATTTTTAGAGAAGAGAACATCAAAAAAATAAAAATGATTATTAGATCAGAGAATACCTCTGCTGGAGCAACATGCCCAGAGAAGTTGAGAACCTCTGATAATTTGTGAGACAATGATGACCAGTGGCTTACTGCGGAATTGGACATAAAATAGACATCATGCTTCGAGGTTGCCCATAACAAATTCCTAAGCTACAGAAGCAATAGTTAGTCAGTACTGCTCACCCTTGGGAGTCATATGACAAGATTATAATGCAGACAAACACATTAACTAGTTTCCATTTCATAGCAGAAACAAAAGCTGATCCTGATGCAAAACACATCTTAACTCTTTTCTTGGTTATAACTAACAAGACATTTAACCGTGATTAGGGGGCTCTTGTTGGGTTTCAACTCTACCCTACCCCAACTTGCTCGAGACTGACAGGCTTGGTTGTTGTTGTTGTAACTAACAAGACATTTGTTTTAAAACAAGTATAAATGTTCTTCACTTGTTAACATTCCTCTCATCATGCTCTTTTATTAGTGGCTCTTTTTGGGTTGTCACTAGCATACCCCAGCATACTTTATGCTAAAAGGCTTTGTTGCTATTGTTGAATTATAGTTTTATGTAAAAGTTTTATTATAGCACCACACAAAAAATGACACTAATTTTCTTCCTCGGATTTCTTGCTAATATGGATAGTTGCATACAAGTGGTACATGCAAAATTTGTGAACAAAGCCTTCTAAATGCTGGCAAGAAAGAAGGAAATAGACAATCCACAAGAACCTTTTCTCACATATATAGTACAGTTAGTTACTGCATATATCTTGCAATAAAAGGTACTCCCTCCGTTCCAAATTATAAGTCGTTCCAACTTCCTTGGAGAGTCAAAGCATCTCAAGTTTGACCCAATTTATATAATAAAATAACACACTTATGCTACCAAATAAGTATCATTAGATTCTTCATTAATTATATTTTCATAGTATACCTATTTGATGTCATAAATCTTTGTAATTTTCTCTATAATTTTGGTCAAATTTGAGATGCTTTGACTCCAAGAAAGTTGAAATGACATAATTTGGGATGGAGGGAGTAGGAAACAATGCAAAATCACCTGAAAATGGAGAATTGATGGCTTCACTGATCTAGTGTTGTGCTGAAACTCATAATACTTGCTGCTCTTCTCCACTTGCTTGCACAACTAAGAAAAATATTTTTAAAATAATTAGGAAATATGAATATTTGGAATAATAAAAACAACCTTTTATGAAATAAGACTAGATGGTAGTGAAGACCTTATCCATGAGCTCTCCTGATTGAGGGTAATTTTCATAGTTCTTATACTGTTCCAACCTAGCTTTTCGGTAATCTTGCCTGGCTATGTATAAGCTATCCCATGGTATACCTTGTATATCCTTTCCTGCCCTTGCTTCAGCTGCTGATGTGTCCCTTATCCTACTAAGCTGTAGAAACATAGACAATTATCAATAGGTATAAGTTATAAACACTAAATGAACAACACCGCTGAGCAATCTTAAGGTTTGAATCAGATTCGTCATTTCTAAGTTTTGGCATAAAAATATAGAAATAATCCAAGAAATATCAAACAGTTTTTAATCGGTGATAAGCTGCAGCAGCCATCATCACGTCATGATTGATTATTGCCTAAGCCGATGCAGATAAGTGCTGGTGGTCCTCATGCTTACGCCGAAAACATGCCCTCGGTTAAGTGAGTAGTTAATTCAAAAGGTGAATTAATTTTAACTCCAATCAAGAAGGACAAGACATGAGTCAAATACTCTAATTGAAATCTGTGTTTCAAGCTTGTTGGTCCAAGCCCATTCAAACAAGGATGAAACAAAGCATATGCAACACTGTGCCATGCTGGGCATAGAAAATTATGCAACAAATGCCTAGTACGAAAGCGACCTACCAGAGAGGATGGTAAGCCAAGTCATTATTGGCTGAAGATAAGCACAAGAAAAAGAAAAGACATAGCATTCTAGACCTACATGATTGGCCAAAACAAATCTGCTCCACAAGACCACAAGCCCCGTTGACATCAAGTCTCCGTCCCATAAATAATTGAGCAGCCAAGGACTAAATGAGGAAAAATAAATACTGCAGCTTAGCCAGAAAAATTAGAGAAATCTTTTCACGTTTTTGTCTCTTGCTCTGCTAAATGTTTCCTCACAATTTGGCATGCGCTTTGAAATTTAGTTGAAACATACTACTACCCTACCCTAACAAAACAATTGCCTTCTTGTTTTTCAACTGGTTTTCCGCATATGCTTTACCACCTGGTTCACCCCATCAATAACATCACACCTACACCATAAAATTTAGCTTAAATTATAGCAATATAAACTTATATTCCGGATAGAATAGAAACCTAGTACACATGAAGATCCATCCATCTATGTCCATGAGCAATTTTAATGAGCTAGCACAGACATGTACCGCGCCATACTACCGACCAAGCCCAGAACGATCTCAAGCTCGACTTTCGCATCTGAATAAAAAGCCCGCAGGAACCTTATGCAAGCAATCGATAGTACGGCAGGAGCCACCACGCGTCGGCCTCCTCAGATTTGCGAGTTCGACAGAAACAAAAGCACTCGACACCCACGGCAGGAGCACCAGAAAGGTCATACGCACCAGCAAGTACTCATCGTCACCATCCGCGCCGCCATCCCTCCGGTCGGCATCGCGGTCTTGGAACTCGCCTTCCACATCCATCTCGCCGTCCGACGCCCAGCCGTCGTGGTCATCCACAACTCGCTCCGCCGCATCGGCGCTGTCCCGTGCACTCGCCGCCATCCCGCCGTCGCGTCGAACCGCACCCCTGTCCGCACCAACCAAACATTCAGATCACACAGGCGACGCGCGCACATAAGATAGGCGATCAGAAGGCAAGCCACCAGCCCTTACCACGGCTGTGCCGCGCGCCTCGCGATGTGCACTGCGCGCCCGCGCCGCCAGGTGAGGTGCCGAGGATGAAGGAGCTCGAATTGATGAGCCTCGGGCCTCCGAGGGCTGGAGAGCTGCGAGGGGGAGGAGCTGTGTCGGTGGCGGCTTACAGCGGCTGTGGATCTGGAGGCGGAAACATGCCGAGGGGATGAGAGCGCGGCCGTGCTTTTTTGGTGCCGTGGGGCGAAGCAAGGTTCGAGAGAGAGCCAAGGTCGATACGGCGACGCGGGAATGGATAGCGACAGGGAGGGGTGAAATGCAACACCAAAAGCACTAGCGGTCGTGGAGCCTAAACGCAACGATCTGGTTGGCTGCTTTTTTTAACGTGGGACCCGCTTCATTGCAGGCTTTTTGGCAGTGCGGACCAGCTCAGTGGTCACCAACACCATATTTTTATTAATAATTACTACTCCGTCCCATAATAATTGTTGTTTTTCGATTTTCGTGCCCCAAGTTTGATTCGATTTATAGAAAATACATTTCCCTCCGTCAGGAATTAAACCATCTTTTTTTGACTTTTAAAGTTTTGTGTTTGACCATTCGCCTTTATTCAAAAATTTTATAAATATTATAAAATAAGTAAATCATTATTAAAATATCTCTAGTGATAAAATAAATTATAATAAAATACATAATATTTATATAAAATTTTTAAATAAGACGAATGGTCAAACGTATTTTTTGAAAGTCAAAAAAGATGGTTTAATTCGGACGGACGGAGTATATATATTTATATCTCCAAATAATTTTGTTAAAAAACTAGATTCAAAGATCTTTCCGATGATATTAATTATGATACTAGTTGATAATATTTATTATTTATAAAAATTATCGGCATTTGTTTCTCGGAAAACGAAAGCGACAGATTATTTTGGGGACGGATGGAGTATTAGGAATATATTCTAGCAGATCGTCAATAACCTCCCCTAATATTATTCTAAAAAAAATAACCTCCCAATATATAGGACCCATGTATCAGATAATTTTTTTTTTTCTTTCCTTTTTTCACTCGCATCATCTAGGATTTTTTTTATTTTTTAATCCTTTTTACAAAATATTCCAATAATATTCCTACCCAAATAATATTTGCACATATATTCCTTTTTGGTCGCTACGGTGGGGGCGGCATGACCAAATAACTTATTGTCACGCCACATGCATTGGCATGACAAGATCTTACACGTTGGCGTCGTTTCCGGCGTGGAAAATCTGTCACGCCAATGCATGTGGCGTGTAACAAGAAATCTTGTCACGCCATCCCGGTGGCGTGACAAGACTGAATTTTCAAAAAATTATAACTCTTTCATACCACGTCGGATGAAGATGATTTATATATCAAAATAGTAGCTCTCGAGGAGATCTACAACATTCTAGTTTTGAGTTTTTTCATTTGAGGATATTAAGATACTCAAAAAAATCAAATACTTTTTCAGCACCATAATAAACATGTATAAGAGCTCGTCACTTTTTGAAAATTCATATCTTTTTTGTGCGGTGTCAAAAAAGATACTTTTTATATCAAAGTTGCAGCACAAAACGATATCTACAACTTTGTAGTTGCAAGTTTTTTCATTTGAAAACGTTACGATGCTCAAAAAAAATTAATATAGTATTTTAGCTCCATATATGTGCTGAAATCCTATATTATTTTTTTGAGCATCTTAACTTCCTCAAATGAAAAAACTTTCAACTAAAAAAGTTGTAGATATCATTTTGTGCTACAACTTTGATATAATATGTATCTTATTTTGATACCATACAAAAAAATATGAATTTTCAAATGCGACGAGCTCTTATACATGTTTATTATGGTGCTGAAAAAAGTATTTAATTTTTTAAGCATCTTAATGTCCTCAAATGAAAAAAACTCAAAACTAGAAAGTTGTAGATCTCCTCAAGAGCTACAATTTTGATATATAAATCATCTTCATCCGACGTCGTATGGAAGAGTTATGATTTTTTGAAAATTTAGTCTTGTCACGCCACCGGGGGTGGCGCGACAAGACCATACTGTCACGCCACATGCATTGGCGTGACGAGATTTTCCACGTTGGAAACGATGTCCAACGTAAGATCTTGTCACGCCAATGCATGTGGCGTGACAATGTTTATTTGGTCACGTTAGCCCCACCGGCGCGACCAAAAGGGCTATATGTGCAAATATTATTTGGGTGGGAATATTATTGGAATATTTTGTAAAAAGGGATTAAAAAATAAAAAAAGTCCCATCATCTACAGGTTCACCGCAGGAGATGGTGGCGGCCATAGAGTTGCTAGCGCATGGTCACAGCGCGAGGAGACAGCCACAGCCCCGGCAGCAGTTGCAGAGGCCCGAGTTCCCGGAGAGCTTGGTTCCGTGCAAAGGAGGTGGGGATATGGACGAAGAGCTGGTTCTGGAGAGCTTGGCCAGCGAGCGCGCCACTAGAGAGGTCGAGCGTGGTGGCCGTGATGTAGTACTGGATTGAGGACGGGATGGATTTGGCCCCGGTCACCACCGCGCCTAGATCTGGCCCCGGTGGCGCCTAGCCTCAGTCTTCGGCCACCGAGCTCGAAGCTGCGAACAGGGGAAGAAGATGACAGTTATTGTGGCCCCAGCTTAGGGGAGATGTAACACCCCTCCCCTCCTCTATTTGAGGGGAGATGACGGGTTTCTTATGACCAAAAAAAAGACACCCCTCCCCCTCTATTTGAGGGGAGATGACGGGTTTTTTATGACCAAAAAAAAAGAGGGATATTATAGTTTTATGACGTGACGTCGGAGATGCGGATGGGATATTTGCAAGGGGCACACCAGTGTGGGCCTATGCTCTATGGTGGCGGTGTAATGTAGATAGACTATCCACACTTGTGGTACTCTAAATTTATTCTCTAAAAGGTCTGATCATCAAGATTCTCTCCTCTATATTCAATTCTTCCGCACCCATCCATCCTCTATATCATCCTCTATCCACTATGGGGCCCATTTATCACTTTATCTAAATATATCCATGTAACATCTTGTTTTGAAGTATCTATTGAAACAAATTTAATGGTGCAATCGGAATTGAATTTGGGTTATTGGTTTATGAGTTATAAATTTTTTTTAGTGAACTAATGGGGCCCACCTCTGATTCTCTCTCGCATGCCCGGGCTGTCCTTTTTCCGTGCGTTGTCCGCTGCTCCCTTCGCTGACGGTGGGTCCGCTGGCCTTTACGGGACGTCCGGCATCCCGCTAGAAGCAGCTGACGAGAGCACATAGCGTACTTTGTACCGGCTCCCGCTGTAGGCATTTAGTTCGGTATTTGCATTCTCTATTTCGTTTACCGGGTGACATACAGGGTGCAGTGCAGATAGTCTTATCGTGTCGGCTGTGCTCATGGGGTCCAGCAGATTTAAGTAAAACTTTGCAAAAAAAAAGGTCCGATTCATAGTAGGCAACCTTCATGATTCGCAAAAAAAAAGTAGGCAATCTTTATGTTTTATAAAGGCAACAAATGAGGATGATAAAATGCTAGCATCTCAAATTGGAAATGTGTATGGCATGACCGCAAATGTAAATGTGTTTTCGATCTACTATTTTGTTAATATAAAGATGCATATAAGTCTCCTGTGTACTAGAAAAAAGATGCATGGACAATTATATTTACAATTAGTATAAGTACACTTCCTCCGTCCTAAAATATAGTACATTGTGACTTCTAAAATTTGTATTGAAATATAATTATAGTGAAATATAATGCATACTATATAATAACTATGTCTAGATTTAACAAAGTCTGTTAAAAGGAAAATCACAATTTGAGGAGAAACTCCTTAATTGGATATAATCCATGGATACATGCTTCATTTGAATGTCCCTTTAAGTTGTCTTAAAATTTTTATATTGCACTATATTAAAGGACTGAGAGAGTAAGTAACACTTAGAATGCATTTGGTGCCACTCTGGCTTAGATATCACCTCGGGAGCCAGAGCATAAGGCAAAATACTAAATGTCTGTTTGGTAGAGCTTTGACTCCAGCTAAAACTGTTTCAGTTATGGCTTTATCTGTGGAGCAGATTCACTTTAGGAGCCGAATCAATTTTTTGAGACCATTTGGCAAAACAGCTTCTCCTAGTAGTATAAAAGGGTGAAATCTCCATAATACCCTTATTTTTCTTTTTTCTTTTTTGCCTTTTTCCAACCTTATTTGTTTGTTAATTAGTCAGTCGAACTGTACGCGGCCTTTTTCTTTCGTTTTCCTTTATTTTTCTTTCTCTATTCTCTCAACATTATCCCTACGCACGCCTTTCATGAGAACTTCGCAAGTCGCAACCACACATCCATGCAGCACCGGTCCGCGCTCCGCGTTCCACGCTGATGGATGCGGCGCGCCCAGCGCCGCCGCCTCTCCTTGCTTAACGCCCGGCATCGCGGACCCGGGCGCCTCCCCCGGCTGCGTCTCCGCCCGCCGCTTCGGCCCGGCCGCGGTCGCGCTCGCGCCTTCGCCTCGCCATCACGGGCTCACAGCCATGCCCATGCCCATGCCTCATCGTCGTGGCCGCGCCTAAGCTCCACCTCCACAGGCACGCGAGGGCATATCGGGATGGGGCCTCGCAAGGACAGGGGTAGGAGGCGCAGAGGCTTGTTTTTTCGGCTCCGTCCCCTCCGAATGGCTCCAGTCGCCGTGATATCCGGAGATTCACACCTGGAGCAGTTTCCTCTCGGACCGTTTGGTTGAAGGAGCCTGAAAACAGTTCCAGGAGCTAGACAAGGAGCTGTACCAAACGGTCCTAAAAAACGCTCCTTCGACTCAAAGGGTAGAAAATAGCTCCTACTCCTTCTCTTGCTACCTAGAAGCACTTTTCTCTATCCGCACATTTGTTGTGGCTCCATCCCTCGTGTTTTCAGAACAGGTGTTAGAGTCGAAGCAGGAGCTAGACGGAAGAGACTCTTAGGGGCTTGTTTGGTAGAGCAGCTCCAGCCAAAACAGTTTCAGTTGTAGCTTCATCAGTAGAGCAGATTCACTTGGAGAGCTGAATCAGTTTTTTAAACCGTTTGGCAAAACAGCTGCTCCTGTTTATCCAAAAGAATGAAATACCCATAATACCCTTTTTTTCTTTTCCTTCCTTTTCTTTTTCTTTTTTCTTTTTCCCAACCTTACCCTGTTTGCTCAATCGGTGGAGCACTGGAACTGCTCGCATCGCGTAGAGCATATCCGCTAATCCGCATCTCCTTAAACAACGCCTCGCCGGGTCGCCCACGACGGGACGGCGCTGAAAGCACGCACCTGACCACAATGGCGGCGGCGGCCGCCCGGCCACGGCACGACGCAAAGATGCCGCGATTCCGCTTCCCAAAGCGGCGTGGCCCACAACCGTGTCGGCACAGCTCCGCCCATCGTGCGGGCGCCGCACTCCTTCACCCGACGGGCGCCGCACTCCTCCTCTCGGGGGGTCGACCGCGCCCGCCTTTGGCGCCAGCGCATCCCGACGCCTCCGCCTCTCCCCGTGACGGCGGTACGGTGCGGCTTCGCCTTTCAAGGGTACCGCGTCCAATCCACATAGGAGCTGGGCAAAGGCCGTCGGGGAGCCGGATGAAGCTAGTATTTCGGCTCCGTGCGCAGGAATAGCTCTGTGAGAGCGCGTATCCCGTGGATCCTGGTGAGGAGCTGTTTGCGTTTTGGTCTTTTGGTTGGAGGAGCAGAAAAACAGCTCCAAGAGCTGCCCTGGGAGCCCTCCCAATGGGGCCTAAGTTAGAATACTTGAACTTTTAGGAAAAAGAGATGGCATCCGGTGACAATGAATCATTCTTTTTCAACTTCGGAATGGATTAGGGGCTTTAGTCTCGTGCGAGGTTTTTCGGTATACATACTTAGAGAGGAGGTCGGCAATGATGATTGTTGTGAGACAATGGTTTAACGCCAAGACTTGGTCATGATAGGTAGGTCTCTGGTTATTCAGAGATAAATGAACATAATTGTGACCAGTAAAAAAGAGCTAAGAACTAGAGGATGTCCTAAAGCGAGAGAAAAAAAAAGAGTGGTGGCAACTCAATATGGCTTGGAAGGCGTAGTGACTATTACTTGCTCCCACGCAAAGAGGATGCAATTCTAGAATAGTGTTCAATCAAGCAATCTTAAGTTTGAATAAATTTACATAAAAATCTAAAGTGTATCATACTAAATAAGTATTATTATATGCCATGTCATATTTTTCATAACATATCTATTTAGAGTCTTAATTGTGTATCTACTCTTTATAAAGTCAGTCAAATTTGTTGACCAAAAAATGAACTAGATGAGTGGAAGGTGTATGGCAATGCTCACAAGGTTGTATCATTGATGAAAATGGCCAAGAGAGTGAGCAAGAGCCAGCCAACCTCTATTTATAGAGCCCCTAAGGATCCACTAGCCGTTACCCCTTCATTGGGTAGTCTGCAGGGCCATCGGACCCTAAACAGAGGTCACCAGACGATGCTTGATAGCGTCTGATGCCCAGATCTTTGCCACATGTACTAGTCGTTCGAATGTAGCCATTAGCGCTCAACGTCTAACTCGGCGCGCTCTCAACTTTCAGCGTCCGATGGTTGCATCAGACCCTAAACCACCAGAGTCCGATGTGGTCCAATAAGGTTCCAGAGCTGCACAATTCACATCGGAGGTGTCCAATGGCCTCCATCGGACTCTAATCAGCATCCGAAGAATTATTTACTGAGACAGAGACTGCCCAATTCACATTGGACCCTATGAATAGTGCCTATCCCAACAGCGTCTGATGCCTCTACTGCTGCTACCCTGCAACTAGGCTTAGCCATCGGCTCTTGGCATTATTGTTCGATGCAACTAGAGCACCTTCTCCACTTCACAACTTCATCCCTTGTGCAAATGTGTTAACTCCACCAAGATCCAACACTTGTGTTCATGAGTTAGCATTTTTACAATCATTTTTCAAGGGATGTTAGCACTCACTAGATCCTAATCCACATGCATGGAGTTAAATCACCTAGTGGCACTTAGACAACCGTATTTACTTTGAGATTACCCCTCTTAATAGTACGACTATCTGTCCTAAATGTGATCACACTCTCTATAGTGTCTAGATCACCAAAACAAAATGCCCCAATAGGTTATACCTTTGTCTTGAACTTATTTTGTTTTTCTCTTTCTTCTTCTCCAAACGTGGAGCATTTGTTCACCATCTTTTGGACATCACCATCCATCTCCATCTAGCTCCACCACTTGGTCTTGAACCATCCTATCTTATCTACACACTTAGCCATAGAATTGGTCTAGGTAGGTTTCATCAATTAGCTAAAATCAATGGGCTTTCATGGATATAGATGATATAAATATGCATGCTCACGCAGAATTTAAATATAAAAAAGATTTATACAAAGTAAATAAGTCCTCATTCAATCCAATCATTTTTGAATGAAATCCTAAGGGGCTCCGACACTGATGGCATCTTCACCACTGCCCCCACACTCTTCCTCTTCCCCTCCACCTACACCTCCCCTCCCCTCCCCATCCCTATCACCCCCGTAGGATTCAACGCTGGTGAAAGCCCTAGTTTGGTTTTGGCTAATTGATAAAATCTTAGACTAATCCATTTGATAAGCAAGTATGTAACTTTAGAATGGATACTTCACTCAAGATGGAGCAAGGTGATGGATGGAGATGACCACAAGTGCTTCAAGTGAGAAAAAGGATGAGAATTAGAAGCAAATGGGTTTAAGGCAAAGGTATAATCTATAGGGCCATTTGTTTTCGGTACTCAAGACACCATAGAGGGTGTGAGTACATTTAGAATTGATAACCGTAATATTAAGAGGAGTGATCACATGTCGAAAACGGTTATTTAAGTGCCACTAAGTGTTTGACTTTATGCATTGCATTAGAACCTAGTGTGCTAACTAAACTCTTGTAAAATTTGTTTGAAAAATCCTAACACATAAGCATAAGTAGAGAGACACTTTGGTGTTGGCACATGAGAGTAAGGGTTGATGGGGATTTGGGTGTAAACCCCTCCCACCGAGCTTGCTCGGAGGAACTCGGTGATATCCGGTAGAAACGTGCGTTGGACGTGTCCGATGACTCTATGAGAGTTGGCGCTGCACAGTAACGTGCATCGGAGCATCTGGCATTCTTGCGTCAATGCTTGAAAGGTCCTTGTTTGGTTTTAGTAATTGAGTGATAATCTAGGTGGACTAATTATGCTTATGTAAGATTTGTAGAGATTTAGTCCGTAGGTACATATGTGTGAGCAACTATGTCATAGAGGTGGTAGATTTGTTGCAAGGCTCACACATGTGATGATGGAGGAGCTTATTGCATGATACATGATATGGAGTCATGTGGCTAGAAGTGATGATCGAGACAAGGCTTGGCTTGATGCTCATGTATAGCTAGTTTGCTAGTGTAGCTTGCTAGTTACTTTCTTAACTTGTTTAGCTTAGAAGTAACGATTGTGTGGCTAGTTAGCTTGTGTAGCCTTGCTAGTTATATTGCTTAGTTTGTGTAGGTAATTGAGCTCACTAGTTAGGCTTGTGTGGCCGTGCTAGTGAGAACTACTATTGTGCTTAGGCTTTGTACACTTTGCTCACTAGTATGTGTAGGTGCTCCCTGGTTTGATTGAGTACTAGTTGCTTAGGTTTGTGTGACCTTGCAACCTAGTATTGAATAGGTGAGCACTACCTAGTCTTGCACCTTAGTTGTTCAATCTAGGATTACTTTGTAAGGTGCTTGACTTTAGATAGAGGGGTGAAGTCTTGGTTAGACCGATAGTTTTAATTCCGCATTTAATTAGGTCATTATTTGTGATTAGATTTTAGAAAGGACTATTCACCCTCTCTAGTCCGCCATCTCGACCCTACAAGTGTTATCAGAGCTGAGGTCTCTCATTTGCGGTCTTCACCGGCCCGAGAGGATGACGACTTATGGGCTAGATGTTGAGTATCCACATATTTTTTATGGCACACACTTTGCACCGTGGAAAATATGGATGATGCGCAAATTCAAGTTTATTTGCCCTCAAATATGGTGGATCGTAGATGTAAGCTTTTCTCATATGTTGGATGAAAACAATCTAACTCAAGCACAAGAGAAATACCTAGATCTCAAGAACCAAGCTACTAACTTTCTCTATAGACCTTTGCATGATAGTATCTTTGAAGAGATCATGGACATAGAGACCGCCCATAAGATTTGGACATATCTCAATGAGAAGTATGGGAGGGACTCCGACAATGATAATGATCTCAAAGAGAAGGTGCATGAGGATGTTGAGCATCTTCACAACTCGGTGGTTGTGGAAGATTGCTCCACCTCATGGTCAAGTGATGAAGATGAAGATTCTACCTCAAATTCACTTGACAAGGATGATGATGCCACAAGTGACGCCATTGATGATTCTACCCTAAGCTCACTTGATGGTGATGATGGCTATGAGAGTAATGTCTCTACAAGCTCATCAACAACACCACATTGCTTCATGTCACACGGTGACACAAAGGTATCGATTGTTAATGTGATTATTGATTATGATGATCTAAACTTTGAGCTTGTATGTAGACTCACTAAGGCTTTAGAAAATAAGATGGCTAAAATAAAGAAATTGCAAAATAAAAATTCATTTCTAAAGATCACATATGAACAAGCAAAGCATCTACTTTATATTACTACTTGTTCACATAAGGAGCTAAAAATACATCATAAGTAGCTTAGTGTTGCTCATGACAATTTAATGCTAGACCATGCATCTCTCACTAAGAAACTTTCTAATGAAGAATTTAAAACTAGTGAGAGCTTATTATTTTGTACCCCCGGTGTTACGCGCTTAACCTCTTGCTAAACCGTCTCGTAAGCATCATGATTTTATGTTAATGCATGTGTTGAAGTGTGCGGATGATTTATGGTAACCTAGAAATGCCAATAAAATCATTAAAGAAAAGTTAGTTTAATTGCCCTTTTATATCACTTAAGGTTCAAGATCAATTTTTATTGAGTCAAATTAATATAGAACAAGTATGTGACACCTAAATAAAGATTAAAGTATGAACTTTGTAGGTTGCAATGCAACTTGTCTCACAGAAAAATAATTCCATTAACTAGCCTTTCCAGCAGCTCGTAAATTCAATTTGAATTAAGTTTCAGCTCAAGACTTAGCATTTTTCTTAAGCCCGAAACTTGGTGACAAAGCCGTGTTGGCAAGAGGTTTTTCGTGAAATCTAGCTAAGCAGCACTGCCACGTTATAGCTTGGATTAGTAGCCCAAGGAACCTTCTTTAGCTTGGCTAAGATTGGTTTGGCGAAGTCCAGCTCTTAGACATCGAAAACCATGCTTCAAAAGCCTCAAAACCTCACTTTGTCTTGGTCTGGTTCACGCTACGGCTAAGCTCTGGCGTGGTCGTTGACAAGCACAGTTTGGCATGGTTATAGTTTCTTTCTGCTCAAGCATAGCCCGAATAGGATACTTTGTCAAGCAGCCTTAAGTTCCCTCGTGAGCTTTGTCAAGTTGGTCGGGCCGAATCCGAGCTGTTTTGGTCACGGTCGTCGCTTTAAAAATCGTGCACGACCTTTGCGTGGCTCGGCGTGGCGATCACCGCGCGCTGCGTCGCGGGCGCTGTCCCGGTCGGCTGCTTGGCGCCGTCACGTCGCTGCCCCGCCCGTTGTTCGGCTAGCGTCGCGTTGGCTCGACAAGGTCCGCTTGCCCGCGCCGTCGCGTCTCATTGCCGCCGCGTCGCCTCGGCGCGCAGCGGCGCCGTCCTCGCCGTCGTTTGCCATTTATGACACCGCGGCCGCCCGAGCGCTGCTCCTCTCCTCTTGCTCGAGCGCGTGTGGTTCCTGGAGCTCTGCAGCCCGCAAGACGACAAGCGCTGCTCCCCTCTCTTGCTCGAGCGCGTGCGGTTCCTGGAGTTCTACAGCGCGCACAAGACGGAGCGCTAGGGGCCGACACCTTCCTGCCAAAGCGAGGACAACTATAGCCCACTTCCATGGCCGCCGGGGCCGCGCCATTAAATTCGGCAGAGGGAGGTCGCCTCAAGCCGTTCCATCCGGTCACAGGCTTCGCCTTTAATACCTTGAGCCGTCCGACCCCGCCATGCTTTGAATTGAGCCGTGCCAAGCGCCAATTTGAAGCTTCTCTGGCCGGCGGTCGTCAAATAGCCGTAAACGGCGCGCCTGGACACACCAACCATCTCAAAGCCTCAGCGTCAAATTGGATGGCACCCACACCTTCGCCTCAACCTCCTACCCACCCTGCGCCTCTTATCTGAAACCCTATCGACACCCTTGGGCCGTTGGCACGGTCGTGTCGACCGTGGTGCGCCGCCGTGCTCTCTGCTTGCACGCGGCCAGCCCTTCTCGGCCTTCTCCCCCTCAACCGACGTCGCATCGGTCTTCGGGGTAAGCCCCCGGTGCTCAAGCACCTTTTCCCTTCTTTGCCATGGCTGCAGTTCGCCCGGAGCGCCGCGCCGCCAAGTAAACCCCGTGGCGCGACCTCCGCCGTACCCGGCCGTCTTTGCGCTACTCGCTATGCTTCGCTAGAGTATCCTAGGGGTGCGCGTCTTTGTAGGTTTGGGTGCTCGGCCACCTCGGGGCCGCCGGAGTGCTCTCCTCCGCCGGCCGGTCGAGCATTTGCCGCTGAGTACCACGCCGCGCTGAGCGCGCCCCGGCTCGGGTACCTCCCCGATGTAAAGACAAGTCTTTACAGGGTGCTAGGTGCAAAGCTTCTCTCTGTTACAATAGTGTCAATAGTACTTTCGCATTTAGCCGAGGCTTCGGGGTTCTTTTGCAAAGTCGCCGGTAGCGGCCTTTCCCCGCACGGGGCGCTTTGTCTTGGCGTTGGGCCGAGCCCAACTTGGGCGGTCGGGGCTAGTTGCCCTTTTCTTTTTCGGAATAAATAAAAATGGCCTTTTCTTTTAATTGCGAGTCGAAATGAACTTTGGAAAATCATATAAAATAGTAGAAAAATCCAAAAATGATGAAACCAATTTTGTTAGTTTCCTAAATTCATGCTCTACCCACTGGTGTAGTTTGTTTATGTCTCTCTGTTAGAGTTTCAGCGAGTATTTAATTACTCTATTATGCGTGTCTTTAATAGGTTAATTGAGATAATAATTTATCATGGCAATAAGTAGTAGCCTTAGCTCTAAGCTTTATGCAGTGGCATATACATGTGTAATCTACGTAATTTTGGTAGCTCCTAATGAGTTAGTTTATTAAGGTAGATAAAACACCCCAGTTAGAGTATATACTTAAATGACTAGAAAATAGTTATAACTTAAGGTTATCACTAAGCGCTACTTTATGAGAGTGACACCTAGTTAGTCGTGTTAGCCATTAGAGCTAGGCTGTTGTATGTTAAGAGTTGTTGTTGCCTTTGTATTGATTGCATCATTTTCGCATCGCATCGTTGCATATCATAATAGGAGCGATGGTGAACCGATGCAACCGAAGGACCTGGTGTTACACGAAGATGGTGTCATGATGGACGTATCATGGAGTTGGAGTACTAACTCTTGGTTATATGCTTTTACCTGTGCAAGCCCCGGTTCATAACCCCTAATATTTCTGCACTTTTATATATATATATATATATGTTGCATTAAGTGTTGAGGAGTTGAATGGAACCCACCTGCATATATATCCTTATCCTATGAGTCTTACTAGCATGACAGGATCGTGTAGATTGCTATGCTATAGGTTTCCGGTAGAAGTCGAAAGTGATTGCCCTGTCACTCACGAGAGATAGGATTATTATTATCACCATCAGGTTACTATCATATGGATTATATATGGTTAATAAATGGAGGCCGGGCGGGGACGGTATCATGGACCGTGGATGGGCGTTGGGTTTTGTTGGGCAAAGAGCGAGGCTCAGTTTGCGTTTTTGTCCCGCCCGAGTCGGGTTAAGGACCGATCGTTGCTAAAGGGTTGAAGGTTAAGTCACAGATCTCCTTATCCCGAACACATACTTGTGTATGGGCGCTCGGAAGGCTTGCTCTCTCTTGTCTTGGGTTCGGCTTCATCCGGACCGATCGTATAGGGTGGTGCATTCATATGTTTTCTTTTTTGGATTGGAGGTTCTTGCACCGCATTACGGCCGGGCGGGGAATGTCGGGGCTTGGAGTCCCAGTTTGGACGGGGATCCGGAGCCCCGGGCAGGAGAAAGCAAGTTGTTCTTGTCTGTGTCTAGGATGCAGATGAGGAGTGTGTCTCGGGGTACCCAGCTGGGCACATTGATTCGCGAGTCGCCGTTCTTGAACGGTAACGACGAGGGCCTTATTCTGGCATCGTAGTAAGAAATGGAAGATGGAAGATGGATAAAAGAGATTCTCGTTTGCTTACCACTTCCTTGAAAGTAGTTCAGGTGCTTACCTAGAATGGTTAGCTAATGGATTAATCATGGCTGCTAAAACTTGAAAATAAGGATGCACTCGTTAGTAATGCTTTCCCGCAAATATAAACCCAAGCAAGCCAAACAGACCTTGCATATTCCGTGGAGTCATTTTATTTCCTCCCCGTCGGGTAAGTCTTTGCCGAGTACAATTGAGTACTCGGGGTTTTTTTCCCCCATTGCGGGTAGCCGGTGGATGCTAGTCGTTGACTCTTGTGTGTGGATACCTCTGGTGGGCTCGGCGAGGAATTCCAATTATCTTTGCGATAGTAGTTTTATTTTCAACTTTACTAAACTGTTTTTATAAGAAAAACTCTATCATAAATAATAGTATCATCATGTTAAAGGGTTAGTCAAGTAATTGAATAAATGTTTATTTTCATTTGTAATAATGACCAAGTGTACAAGATACTTCAGTTAAGTTTAAAATGAATCAACTTTCATTTTGCTACACTGTATTTATTCTTTCCGCTGTTATATAACACTCTGATCAAATGTAAACATGTGATGTAAGAAATATAACATTGTTGTAAGCTTTATTCCCTTATTTGTGATCCTGACGAAAACTGTGGATTTTCGAGTTCTCCCGTTGGGTGTGCTCGACAGAATCAATTAAATTAGTGCGCTCCTTGGGTACTTAGTGTCTAATGGAAGACAAGTACTCTTGTGAGTGTATTAATTTAGGCGGTTCTGCCACAGGTGGTATCAGAGCATAAATAAGCGAATAAAGCTTCAAAACCCTTTTCAAATTAAAATTTGACAACAAATTTTTTGTTAAAAAGTTAGGACGTTTGCATGCGAAGTTATATAAGTAGCCCTATTACTATGGTTATGTATCTAGGATAGATGGCACTCTGCTGACCTAGCTAGGCTTAATCCTATTCTCTGCAGGTACACTAACTCTCGAGCATAGTTCGATAGTAATCGCCTAGTTATAGAGAGTGAACGATGTGCCAAAAATCTGAGAACGGTTGCCCTATATATGGCAATAGTGTGAGGCCGGATAGGGCGTGCATTCATGCATTCCTGCTTGTGCATTTGTTGTGTTAGCTAATGTGTGTTGGTTTTCCCCTAAATCTAGTTAGACCTAGTTAAAATCTTCCGTCTATCTTCTTCTCAAAACTCTAAGGTCAGTTGTCGTGTAAATTAGGTGCAGCATGGTCGGGAATCCTATGGCCTTCGTTCCATCGCCCCCGTTTCACCGTCGGCCGTGCCGCATTTAAATCGCTGGGTCACATCCAGTTTTGTTTGCACGTTTCCCTTCTCCCTATTCTCTGCGCTCGTGTCGGTCCTTCACTTCCATCTCGATGCTCGAGCCCGACACCCGCGCATGGCCTCGGTCATTCACTCATTTCACGTCGCGTGAATTCTGCTGATCCCTCGAACGTGATGCCACGGCCATGCCTTTAAAGCTACTGATGCCGACACCTCGGGCCTCAACCCTCTGTCGACCCGTCCTGACCACAACTATAGCCACCCATGGTGCCTTCCTGTTTTCGCTACAATCTCGCGGTAGACTAGTCAAGCTTCTTGGAGAAGCCTTGCCCAGGCCTCTACAAAAAGAGAGCCACCCCGGTTGTTTTCACCACACCCCACACTTGCTAAACATTTCCCCAACCGTTCCTGAGCAAAAACCAATGGCCTCACAAGAGCCACCATGCCCTTGCCTTCTACCCACCAACCCTCCTAGCCAGCCAGGGCTGACGGGAGTAGTTTGGACCAGCAGCACCTGCCAGGGTGTAGAGGGTTTTCCTAAGCTTCTGTATACCACCACGCAGAGGCTAGGAATCCGAGGCCGTCCCCTTTACGAGGGCTATGAGTGCTTACAGCATGGCATTGAGCGGTGCGAGATTACCGTCTACATTGGGAAAAGTGACAACTTTCCTGGTGTAGATGAATGGAGAGCCACCACCACCGGTTTCCGTTTTTCGGACACCTACCAGGCTGTAGCCCATAAGGCACTGAGAATCCTGTGTCAGATCCATGCGGATGCTCTCGCCCGTTCACCCATGAGGTTCTTTCCACCTTCAGACCGGGACTCTCCCTTCTGGAGAACCCGCCTGGAGACTTTAAGAGGACGTCCCCTGCAGGCAGTCGATCCCATCGTGGTGTCCCTGGCCACGTATTTGTTGGCCCTGGATGAGCACCACGAGCAGCTTGCCTCCGAGCTGAGGAAGTGCATCACCCGTGCCGAGGAGACCGAGCTCTTCATCGGAAGCTCCATGTGAGCCTTGCCATGACACGTGCTCAAGCCGCCACCGCCGAGAGCCGTGAGACCGTCACCGCCCGAAGCCCCCGGCGGGAGGCGGACGACCGCCTACGTCACGCCGGATGAGGGATGCCTACTTCGCCGCCGAGATCGGCGGAGGGCTCCTGCCCCGGAGGGGCAACAACCCCGGATCTTGAGGGATACCCGCCTATCCCCAGGGGAGCGGGTGAGGAATGTGGCAGCACCCGTCGCCCCGCCACCTACTCCTGTGGAAGACTCTGAGGTTGAGTCTCCTCTTCCTTGCACGCAGCCCAACCCCGCTGAAGAGCCTCAGGAGAACAGCCTCCGCGGAAGCCCTGCGCCTCGACGATGTAGACTAGTTGCCTGTGGTGATGCGCCTTGGTTCTGTAGCACGTGTCCTTGCCTTCTCCAGATGTTGTACCCCCGTTGTGTTTCAAAGCAGTGTGTTTGCCTTGCGGTCTAGTGAAGTTGTGTGTTTTCCTCTGAAATGATTTATCGCCTTTTTGTAGTAATGATGTCGTGCGCGATTAATGTCTTGCAAACGTGATTAATCAAGAGGGTTAAGTAGTCGCTTTAGTCTGGTAGCGGTATAACCTTTTGGTACAGTTTTAGAACTATGTGAGACGACCCTTGCCACCCTCCTTCAAAAAAAAATGCCCTCGATTCTCGCCCTCGCGTCCGTACCGGACCCCCCCTCCTTTTTCCTCGATCGTTCACGCGCCTCCACGTGACGCTGTCTTCGCCGTCTCCTTTTCCCCGCTTAGGCTTGAGTGCGGAGCGCACCATGGCCACAGGCCGCCCCACCCCGGGACCCACCGTCGTTCCCCTTCCACTCAACCTCATCGTCTTCGGTGCGCCGCACAACGCAACCACTCGTCCCTCCCCGCTGAGCTATAAACGCGACCCCAAGTCCCCCACTCCGCCACCCAACTCTCCAAATCCTCAGCGCAAAAATCGTTGAGCACCTCTCTTCCCTCTGGTGAAGCTGGGCCAGATCCAGAAAGAAGCTAAGCCAGAGAAAAGGGATTTGCGGTCAAAGTCTTTGTGAGTTCAAGCCTAGCTTTGTGGATCTAGATCGAGCTGATTTCCATCCTCGGAGGTTAAATCTAGTCTCTGAGTTCACGATGATCGAATTCCCACTGACCTGTTTCTGGATCTGTTGGATGTACGCCATGTTTTGGATTATCATCATCTTGTTGTTCCTTCATTGTCCCCGTTTAGCTCGACTGCTGGATTGAGTGGTTAGGTGTGTTGAATTGCTTTGATCATGTAATCTCTCTCGGTTGTTTTAGTTCTATGCAATGTAATCGTGTTTTCCTCGTTCTCTTTCCCTGCTTTGAATCTCGGGACGAGATTCTTTTTAAGGGGGGTAGGATGTAACACCCCTGGTGTTACGCGCTTAACCTCTTGCTAAACCGTCTCGTAAGCATCATGATTTTATGTTAATGCATGTGTTGAAGTGTGCGGATGATTTATGGTAACCTAGAAATGCCAATAAAATCATTAAAGAAAAGTTAGTTTAATTGCCCTTTTATATCACTTAAGGTTCAAGATCAATTTTTATTGAGTAAAATTAATATAGAACAAGTATGTGACACCTAAATAAAGATTAAAGTATGAACTTTGTAGGTTGCAATGCAACTTGTCTCACGGAAAAATAATTCCATTAACTAGCCTTTCCAGCAGCTCAGAAATTCAATTTGAATTAAGTTTCAGCTCAAGACTTAGCATTTTTCTTAAGCCTAGAAACAGCTGACAAAGCCGTGTTGGCAAGAGGTTTCTGTGAAATCTAGCTAAGCAGCACTGCCACGTTATAGCTTGGATTAGTAGCCCAAGGAACCTTCTTTAGCTTGGCTAAGATTGGTTTGGCAGAAGTCCAGCTCTTAGACATCGAAAACCATGCTTCAAAAGCCTCAAAACCTCACTGTCTTGGTCTGGTTCACGCTCTGGCTAAGCTCTGCGTGGTCGTTGACAAGCACAGTTTGGCATGGTTATAGTTTCTTTCCTGCTCAAGCATAGCCCGAATAGGATACTTTGTCAAGCAGCCTTAAGTTCCCTCGTGAGCTTTGTCAAGTTGGTCGGGCCGAATCCGAGCTGTTTTGGTCACGGTCGTCGCTTTAAAAATCGTGCACAGCACTGCGTGGCTCAGCGTGGCGATCACCGCGCGCTCTGCGTCGCGGGCCGCTCTGTCCCGGGTCGGCTGCGCGCCGCCACGTCGCTGCCCCCCCCCGTTGTTCGGCTAGCGTCGCGCTGGCTCGACAAGGTCACTGCTGCGCACGTCGCGTCTCGCTGCCGCCGCGTCGCCTCGGCAAATGCCGTCCTCGCCGTCGTTGCCATTTATGACACGCGGCCGCCCGAGCGCTGCTCCTCTCCTCTTGCTCGAGCGCGTGTGGTTCTGGAGCTCGCAGCCCGCAAGGCGACAAGCGCTGCCCCCCTCTCTTGCTCGGCGCGTGCGGTTCACGGAGTTCTGGCGGCGCACAAGGCGGGCGCTGGGGGCCGACACCTTCACGCCAAAAGCGAGGACAACTATAGCCCACTTCCATGGCCGGGGGGGCTGGCGCCATTAAATTCGGCGAGGGAGGTCGCCTCAAGCCGTTCCATCCGGTCATAGGCTTCGCCTTTAATACCTTGAGCCGTCCGACCCCGCCATGCTTTGAATTGAGCCGTGCCAAAGCGCCAATTTGAAGCTTCTACGGCCGGCGGTCGTCAAATAAGCCGTGAACGGCGCGCTGGACACACCAACCATCTCAAAGCCTCGGCGTCAAATTGGATGGCACCCACACCTTCGCCTCAACCTCCTACCCACCTGCGCCTCTTATACGAAACCCTATCGACACCCTTGGGCGTTGGCGCGGTCGTGTCGATCGTGGTGCGCCGCCCGTGCTCTCCGCTTGCACGCGGCCAGCCCTTCTCGCCTTCTCCCCTCAACCGACGTCGCATCGGTCTTCGGGGTAAGCCCCCGGTGCTCAAGCACCTTTTCCCTTTCTTTGCCATGGCTCGGTTCGCCCGGAGCGGCGCGCCGCCGCCGTAAACCCCGTGGCCGCGACCTCCGCCAAGTAGCCCGGCCGTGCCACTGCATTGTGCTTTCGCTAGAGTATCCTAGGGGTGCGGCGTCTTTGTAGGTTTGGGTGCTCGGCCACCTCGGGGCCGCCGGAGTGCTCTCCGCCGGCCGGTCGAGCCTGCCGCCGAAGTACCACGCCCCGGCAGCGCCCGGCTCGGGTACCTCCCCGATGTAAAGACAAGTCTTTACAGGGTGCTAGGTGCAAAGCTTCTCTCTGTTACAATAGTGTCAATAGTACTCGCGCATTTAGCCAGAAGCTCGGGGGTTCTTTTGCAAAGTCGCCGAGCGCGCGCGGCCTTTCCCGCACGGGCCGCCTGTGCGCGTTGGGCCGAGCCCAACTTGGGCCGGTCAGGGCTAGTTGCCCTTTTCTTTTTCCGGAATAAATAAAAATGGCCTTTTCTTTTAATTGCTGAGCTGAACTTTGGAAAATCATATAAAATAGTAGAAAAATCCAAAAATGATGAAACCAATTTTGTTAGTTTCCTAAATTCATGCTCTACCCACTGGTGTAGTTTGTTTATGTCTCTCTATTAGAGTTTCAGCGAGTATTTAATTACTCTATTATGCGTGTCTTTAATAGGTTAATTGAGATAATAATTTATCATGGCAATAAGTAGTAGCCTTAGCTCTAAGCTTTATGCAGTGGCATATACATGTGTAATCTCTGTAATTTTGGTAGCTCCTAATGAGTTAGTTTATTAAGGTAGATAAAACACCCCAGTTAGAGTATATACTTAAATGACTAGAAAATAGTTATAACTTAAGGTTATCACGAAGCGCTACTTTATGAGAGTGACACCTAGTTAGTCGTGTTAGCCATTAGAGCTAGCTGTTGTATGTTAAGAGTTGTTGTTGCCTTTGTATTGATTGCATCATTTCTGCATCGCATCGTTGCATATCATAATAGGAGCGATGGTGAACCGATGCAACCGAAGGACCTGGTGTTACACGAAGATGGTGTCATGATGGACGTATCATGGAGTTGGAGTACTAACTCTTGGTTATATGCTTTTACCCAGGCAAGCCCCGGTTCATAACCCCCTAATATTCTGCACTTTATAATATATATATATATGTTGCATTAAGTGTTGAGGAGTTGAATGGAACCCACCTGCATATATATCCTTATCCTATGAGTCTTACTAGCATGACAGGATCGTGTAGATTGCTATGCTATAGGTTCCCGGTAGAAGTCGAGTGATTGCCTGTCACTCGCGAGAGATAGGATTATTATTATCACCATCAGGTTACTATCATATGGATTATATATGGTTAATAAATGGAGGCCGGGCGGGACGGTATCATGGACCGTGGATGGGCGTTGGGTTTGTTGGGCAACGCAGCGAGGCTCGGGTTGCGTTTTTGTCCCGCCCCGAGTCGTTAAGGACCGATCGTTGCTAAAGGGTTGAAGGTTAAGTCACAGATCTCCTTATCCCGAACACATACTTGTGTATGGGCGCTCGGAAGGCTTGCTCTCTCTTGTCTTGGGTTCCGGCTTCATCCGGACCGACTGTATAGGGTGGTGCATTCATATGTTTTCTTTTTGGATTGGAGGTCCTTGCACCGCATTACGGCCGGGCCGGGAATGTCGGGGGCTTGGAGTCCAGTTTGGACGGGGATCCGGAGCCGAGGCGGGGGAGAAAGCAAGTTGTTCTTGTGCGTGTCTAGGATGCGGATGAGGAGTGTGTCTCGGGGTACCCAGTGGGCACATTGATTCGCGAATCGCCGTTCTTGAAGCGGTAACGACGAGGGCCTTATTCTCGCATCGTAGTAAGAAATGGAAGATGGAAGATGGATAAAAGAGATTACGTTTGCTTACCACTTGCTTGAAAGTAGTTCGGTGCTTACCTAGAATGGTTAGCTAATGGATTAATCATGGTCGCTAAAACTTGAAAATAAGGATGCACTTTGTTAGTAATGCTTTCTGCAAATATAAACCCAGCAAGCCAAACAGCCTTGCATATTCCGTGGAGTCATTTTATTTCCTCCTGTCGGGTAAGTCTTGCTGAGTACAATTGAGTACTCAGGGTTTTATTTCCCCCATTGCGTGTAGCCGGTGGATGCTAGCTGTTGACTCTTGTGTGTGGATACCTCCTGGTGGGCTCAGCGAGGAATTCCAATTACGCTGCGATAGTAGTTTTATTTTCAACTTTACTAACTGTTTTTATAAGAAAAACTCTATCATAAATAATAGTATCATCATGTTAAAGGGTTAGTCAAGTAATTGAATAAATGTTTATTTTCATTTGTAATAATGACCAAGTGTACAAGATACTTCAGTTAAGTTTAAAATGAATCAACTTCCATTTTGCTACATCAGATGTATTTATTCTTTCATTTGTTATATAACACTCGATCAAATGTAAACATGTGATGTAAGAAATATAACATTGTTGTAAGCTTTATTCCCTTATTTGTGAT
>JADLZL010003474.1:0-58368 GCA_015844335.1 Chrysopogon serrulatus
AACTATGAAATTAGTATATACATATATATTGATGTAGTAGGTCAATTACAGAGGTTTTATCCATTGATATACATGGTTTAGATTATTTGAATTGGCCATCACCCAAATCTCATCAATCTGAACCCTCACCCCTACTATACTTAAGGGCCATCCCCCTCCCAAAATTTAGGAGTTTTCCTTCATAAAATTATGCATGTTTCAGAGGACCACATGTAATCTATATGATATGTAGTTTTGCTTACAAACGGGTTTTTGCTTAGAAACGGTTTAAATTATCAAAATATATCCATATAGGGTCTTGTTTTGAAGAGTTTATTGCGAGGAATACCATGGCGCAATTGGATTTTAATTACGATATTTGGTTTAGGTGTTATGACTTTTTTCTATTTTTTTAAAAAAACAAGTGGGAGATAAATGAGACTTAGAGGAGGTAACTCCTTTGATGATGTCAGCTAACATCACTTTTGAAGTCTCGACCAATCAGAAGCCAAAGAATTAGTTAGTGGGGGTTAGGATTATAGGAGTTATAGATATATAAGCTCGTCTAGTAGTACAGGCAATGCTCACGGGAACAGGAGGAATAATCAGCCAGGCACTGGAGACTGGAACGGTCAGTAGTGATTAGTGATGCAGCAAAAGACGAGATCGAGCAAGTACTAGCCCAGCCCAGCCGCGTAGCGTCTCCTGATTCCGAGCTGTGCTCGAGAGCTCGCGCCCTGCCAATAGCCAGCTTCCAATCGCCCCAAAGCCTATGGGGGCTAATGGCGCAAGGCACGTCAAGCGCAGGAGGCCGTGTTTCCCTCCTTGATGCGTTCGGGTTCGGCTTCTCAGCGGACTGCGACTGCCAATGATTCGTGCTGGAGCGCCTGCCTTGGTGTAATGAGGAGCGTGGCAGCTCAGGCGAAGCGTATTCTAGTTTTTGACGGATCCGGCTTATGAGCCGCTGGTCCTATGGGCTCGTGTGTTCGTTTGAATTATCAGTTAGGTTTATCATAGCAAATTAGTCGGTTTATCTTATCAGCTGATTTATATGACCAGCCGAATAATCCTAGGACTTCACGCATTTAGAGTTGAATGTTCTTGCTTGTTGCTTCATTCTTCATAGACAGGACAGGGCTTCAAACTTGTGATCCGGCCGGGCCTACATGTGATGCTCAAACTGAGTTAACGTCTGATGCTCTCCTCCTCCTCACCACACCCCCATAATCCAATCTTCTTAAGGGAAACATAGGATTCATTAAGGGAGTTTGTAGTATTTGAATCATATAGCAATTTTTGTTTTCATGTGTCTCTTTGGAATAAAAAGGGCTGACCATCCCCACAATTCATAGAAAATTTAGAGAGACCCCACATTATGTCCAGCTTCTTGGAAAACTTTCCTTTGTGCCTTATCTCCTATAAATCTTCCAGTGACATTCTAAACGCTACATTAAAAACTTTCCAAAAAAAAAGCACTCTCAATTCCAGTAGGACACAAATGATATGCAGCTTCGTTCCTGTATTTTTTCCCTGTTCCTGTTTTTTTAATATATATGCAGGTGTTGCTGCACTGCTGCTGATTCACTAACATTGCTATAGGATTTCAACACTACATTTCTGCAGCCGCAGCCTACAGCAGCAGCAACAAAATAAGGGCAGCCGATCAGGAAAAGAAAAGGCAACAGCTGAACATGTGTTCCAAAGAGCCCCAATCTTATTTTGTTACTAAAAATTCACAGCATCTTATTTTGGGCAATGCCCAAAATAGCCCATGGGCTTCAAAGTCATCTCACCATGAACATGGGCCTCCCCGCCCAGCAACATTTACAGGGAGCAAGCAACTAGCAACTCAGGAGGCCAGCAGAACAGAAACAGAAAATCAGAAACTACGCACACAACGAACTAATTGTTAGGCCCCAGCATCTTTGCCACCATCACGGAATCACAGTAAAAGACTATCCTGGGGCAGCATAGATTTATCCACCGTTGCATGGTTCCCAACTGCAGGACCTCTTAAGTTACAAACATGAGCTAAAGCATTTCTCTTCCTGTCAACAGAAAATTAAACATTTTCCTTGTTGTATATTGCCGATAAAGAAACGGTCACACTGCCACTGAAGTTTGTGAACTGCACTAGCCAAATCCTGGGGGCACTTCAGGATCATCCTCCTCATCCCCTGGATTACTGATAGCAGCTGGCTCACCTCCATTTGGCTTCGGTTCATTGTGATTTTCCAAATTCATCGATGGCTTTATTGCCCTAGTATTATTACGCTGAGTACTGCCGAAACCAAATCCTGGTGGTTCCTCTGGATCATCATCATCTTCTGCCTCCACTGCAACTGTCGTTGCTGTTTTTGGTGGCAAAACTTGTTCCTCTTTGCCTTCCCGCTTCAGCTTCTTGGAAGAAGGCTCAGGGACCTTTTCAGGGTTCAGTATCCTATTATAGACAGCTTTCACAGTTCCCTGTATATCAGTTTCATTTGACTGGATGACATTCCATACCTCATCTGAGATTTGACCCATTATTTTGCTCCTGATAATGAAGAGCAGTGTAGCAACAAATTCAGTTAGAAATCAATATCTATCATGAGAATTTAAGAAGTGATACATATGAAGGCTTTTGCAAAGAAGTGGCTCAAATTACCCAATATCTTGAAAAATTGCATCAGATAGGTCTTTTAATTTCATCCTCTCGGATCCATCTTCTTGTAGAACCACTGACTTCTTTACCTCTGAGATGATTTTGTTGCGTAGTACCTCCTGCAAGAAAGATAGCGTACCATCAACTTACAGAAGTATGCACCACTAATGCCATATCTGATGAACAAAGGAAAGGTTAATATGCACTATCTGCAATCTACATCTACTGAGCACGATGCTGGCCATGTAAGCAGAGTATACATCAACCTAGCATGGTGAAATAGATACTCTAACACAATTTCAAATTGCCCAAGAGACAGCAACAGAAGAACTGTAATTAAGCTGTGATAAAAGGAAATCAATCAAATGTCCAATAAACATGATTGAAAGGACTATGCATAGATAATCCAGACAACAAACCCTTCATGCCTCAATCAAAAAACCAAAAAAAGAAAGACATACATCACATGCTTCTTATACAAAGGAATCTTCTTTTGCCATAGCTTACATAAATAAATAAATAAATAAAGTCACTATGAAGAAGAGGCCATTTCGATCATACAACTGGAACAATTTGAAATGAAGTTGAGCTGCTGGCAGTCAGCATGGTTCATGAATGGTAAATAAATAAATCTCGACTATGGCAAGACCACAAGAGAGATGTCTCCCACTCTCCCTGACTGGCTGCTGGCTGGCTGGCTGGCTTGCTTGCTCTAAGGTAGGGGAGTACAGTACCCTGGCTAGCCAGGAAATGTGAACTATTAATAACAAAGTAAAACATCATGCTCAAAACATTTGTATAATACAAAAGTATACAGATTGGTGTCTCACGTTTGCCAACAGATGGCTGGATAATAATAATTATGCAACATCACCAGAGGTAATACCAAATATTCACCAAATGACAATAGCCCTGACAAATGACTCGTTGCTGATTTGTTGCAGCAGCTCAACAAGGTCAAACTAGAATGGCAAGACACCCAGCTCATTGTGAAAAGCTCATAAATTTTTTATTCGCTACTCATCACAAGCACTAGTCCATGTAACCATATTTGGCATGTCACTCAATAGTCATTCTAGTGGTGGATGATTCAACTCTCCACTCCATTTATAGTACAAATAAGTGATGCGTCGCAAGACGACGTGTGGAAGTGACAGGCTGAGCGTTTGCACAATCCTAATACGACAAAAAGGAAAATATTGATCTTATAGCGGCATGTCACGAAGCATTTTTATCTTCCTTGTGTGCCAAATTTCCACATCCCTGAGGTATGGAAACAAAACTAGGGAAAAAAACATGTGATGTGAAGACCCTCCTCACAATTGACCCTTCCATTTTCCCATGCAAACTACATCCAGATGTATACCTTCCTATCATACAAACTTTGCCAAACCTCTACACGCGTCAGATAAAGGGAAACTTTTGGAGGACCTTTACACACGTCGGAGAGGGAAACTCTTGAAAGTTGAAACTTCCTCCTTCCAAATGCAGCATAGAATAACATAAATACAAAAGGGTACAAACACTCTCTTATGTTCCAAGTTCTCTTCCTCCATCCTGCAAATTATAATTTCGAAATGTTCTGTAACAAGCATTGAACCAGATCATTTTAGAACCTTATTAGGATTTCATAGCAAAACAAACACCAGAATCCAGAACTCATATTGCAGTTCACCCAAACGAGACACGACACAGATGATCATGTCTAGCCCAAGCAAGTACTTTCAATGCCAACAAAGTTTTGCAGTTGTCCACTAGAAAGCTACCAGCCTGCCAAGGAAAGGACCATTCACGCACGCCTCGACCAGGGTTCGATCTAGAGTGCTCCCTACATAGTATCGTAATCTTAAGGCCTATTGCAGACCAAACGGACAAGATTCCGGAGAAACCCTACACTCCGCATCACCAATTCCATTCCACTTTCTTACAAACAATCAAGCACGGTATCGAATTAAGTAACGGGCGATGAGCGAACTACCGGAGAATTCAGTGAAAAAGAGTGGCATGCGCATCAAAGTTCCAGTGCGAAGGATTAGGGACTAAGAGCGACGAAATCGCGAACCTTGGGGTAAAGGATGTGGGGGATTGACGTTTATAGGGGGGAGCTTACGTTGTCCTTGACCTTCCGAACGATGGCGCGGCGGAGAGCATCGAAGTCGCCATCATCCTTGAGCCGCCCTACCACCTCCGCTGCCGTCGGAGGCCGCTGCACGGCGCAGCCACCAGGATCGCTCATGGGAATGCGAAGCTGGAAGCCTCAGTACCTAGTTTCGCTGTAAATGGTGAGCACATTAGTATATCTAAAAAATCTCTACCACCTAATAATAAAGAGGTAAAATTTCAGCCCATTTTTTTCGTCCATCCATTTTTTCGTCCATCTACTTTTTAGTCCGTCGCTCTTTAACTACCGGACGATAGACGATGGTTTCTTTTGTCCAGATTTATATATATAATTCGTGCCTATACGAGATAGAATAGTTCTGGTCTAACACGATATGAGATCCAATTCCAAAACGTAGTCTGTAGTCATATGGGTTAGAAAGGAATACAAATTAAATATAGAAAAGGATAACAGAGAAATCAGGAAACCTTTTTTTTTAACAACTCAGTCCGCCTCCGAATATTAAATCATAGAGAGTTCTTTTTTCATGACTACTCCGTTCGATTCCATGCCTTTCTCCATCAGTTGTTTTGTTTTCCTTTTTCATCTTTTTGAGTAAGAATTCACCTCCCTTTCTTTTGTTTGCTAATCATAGATTGACCCATCATCGCGGATCTGTGTTGATCGCCTGCGTAAACAGCGTAAACAGGAACAATCTGCAAACGGAAATGAGTTCTGGTCGACCTATGCATGCAAGTCCGGTACATACACGTGCTCGTACACAATGTTTTCTGGTTAGTTTAATCTAATCTTGATCGAGGAGGAGAGGGATATGGACGGAACACGCCGCACGGTGATGGCGTGACGCTGTGGTGTCTTGCCGACCTCAGGATTGGAGGCTCGCCGCGAGCGTCTTCCGTCTTCATTGGCTATTTCACAGTGTAAAAATCTCTGGTCTGCTCAATTAAAAAAAAAAGACCCTGGTCTGCTCAGCTGCACCAGTGAGACAGTCACAGAAGGCTCCGGTCTCTTCATTAACTACTTCACTTATGTCAAACTTAATCTTGGAACTTCCGTCTCTTCTGCTCTTTGTCTTTTCATGGAAAATCTGTCTACTTTTGTAGTTATTTGCTAACATCACAGATAACAAATAGTGTAATTATTTGACATTGTATTTTTTAATATTTGTGCAGTTACAAAGAGAATCTCAAATATTGCATCCGTTAATATCGTCGCATGCTCACATATGCATCGGGATCGTATGGGCATGCATGCAAAAAGGTATGCCGCATATTTTTGTCCCATGCCTTTTGTTTTTTCCATTTTATTTGTCCTTTTTATATAAAAACAAATGTTAAATATACTTATCCTTCATTAATAAATAAATATTGCCCCACCAAAGTTGTTGATGTAGATTTGATTTTGAACAAAATTTATTTTTGTTAGAATCTGGATCACCAAATAATCCAATGAATCAAATTATGAGCTAAAATTTAAATAAATGTATGTCCAAGCGCTATAGGTAAGTACCCATGCCATCCTCAACAAAGGCTATAACCCAATATTAAATTTCTACCTACTTATATAGATATTATGAGATGCGATTTGAAGTAGAGTAATTTTTTATCAAAGTAGTATTTTTTCATATATAGATTTAATAGGATGTTGTCATATTTTACCAATAGTAATTCATATTATGCATTTCATGTTCATCAAAATAACTTATAACCTTTAAATTTTGTGGCAAGGGTAAAACATAAATAGATAAGTAATGTTCTATCTGGTCCCATCAATATTTCATATTTGATTTTTTTTTCTCCCGTTGCAACGCACGGGCATATTTGCTAGTCGACTTATATTCTCAAAAATCTACTTACATTTAGATCCCAATACTCAGCGACGCCGACGGACCAGATGGCTAGAAAATTTTCACCTGCACTTGGTACTCCGTAATTAGGTGGGGAAAAAAAAGCGATCCATAAATATCTCATCTAGCCTGTCTCCATGCTTATTAAGCTAGGTCCATGAGTAATCAGAGAGTAATCACGGCCGGTTTAATATTCTGATTACTTGCGTTCAGTACTTTTTTATTTTTTTAATATCATGTATAAAAATTGTATTCTTTTTATATAATAAATTGACACAGCTTTACGAAAAAAAAAAAAAAAAAAATCAAATGGTGCTTGCTGGGATATAAGCTCATACGTGTTTAAAGCTTCAGATCAAGCTTGGCTTACAGCACAAGTCTCTCTTCTCCCTCAAAAACTGTATTATGCTTACAGTTACAGCGGTGAATTAGGCCTTCTTTTTTATAAGATGAATCAGCTATGAGTTCTTTTTTTTTTGTTTGTCTTTTATGCCAATTAGCTAAAAGTTGACAAGTGTGTGTGAGCTAGCACACGCTGGTTGTTTGACAATGATCAAAAGTTTTAGATAACTGTCATTTTAGCAGAAAGGAAATTAAGAAAATGAAGCCCAAAGGAAATCAACATCCATGATGGGCAACGTCAGGCTGAAAAATATTTAACTGCGATCTGAGTTATCATGATTCATGAGGCAAGTGACAATCAAGCATATAAAGCAGGCAGGTGTAATGACAGCAGATGCGCATTCATATTCAGGTTCCAGGCTTACAGAACACAGCTCGGGGGGCATACAATGAAACATGACAAAACCCAGGTGGTCAGATCTCATCAGAGAACTAAAATGAGACTGAATCGTGTGTCTTCTCAATTCTGTTCACACCTTAAATATTCAGTGTCCTGGAAACGAGTGAAAGCTTAACGGGTAAAACGCTCTGTAATCGACTTGGGTATAAAGCTGGTTGTGCTCGATTGTTTCTCCAGTCTGTGTCAAATAATGGACAGTGATATTAGCACGAGACATATAAGAGTGCAGACAATATATTGAGCAGTGAAGGTGGTGGGGAGAACCTTTCAATCTCTTCCACAGATCTCATTATTTGTTCTGAACTCGTTTCGATCACCTGTCCCCCCAATATCATCTCATCCAAAATCATGTGCAGCTGCATCAGATATTGACGGTTAAGTTAAAGGAACATGAAGAAACACAAGAACATTGGAGTGAATTATCAAGGCAATTCGTCTTAAGAATGAGCATCTCTATACATAAACTCGAAGTACATCACATTGCGAACACTTCAGAATGCAGGGAACAAGGGAAAACCAGCACCATATACATCCACAGGTTCAGTGTTAAGGGGCCAAAGTTTGGCATACCCCTCCTTTTGTGTTAACAATTAGCTACCACTATCTGCAGACTAACAAAATTCTATTGCTAAGCATGAAAATATGCTACAATAGCTTGGTCCTTCATTGCTTTTCAAGTTCTACACCACTGGGGGGTGGCAAACTAAGGCGGGCAGCAGCCATAATGGGTAGGCAGCAGGAAGGATGGTGCAGATTTCCTAGTTTTGAAGTCACTGTAATATTATACACACAATTCTATCTTTACTCTCCTTTAAATAAGGATGTGTGCAGTGCAGAGCAAAGCAGGCAGTGGAATTAAAAAACGAATCCTATGTATCTCAAGTTCTCAACTCTATCTCTCTGGTATCTGCTTAGCCAAGGCCTCTCCCCTAGGGGTGGCCAAATCCCCTCCATCATTTATGGCAGCTGTCATCCACCTTGAGTAATACTATGTCCTAAGAAAATCATCCATTTTAAGCCTATCTATATTGCCTTAAAGTCAGAGAATGGGATTACTTGTCTATTACAACCACAATAATTGATGGATAGATAAAGGTACAGCTATTCTGCATAACAGGGATTCTTGGAGCCAGGCATTTGTTATATTCAAACTTTTGGATTTGCAATGCATATGACCTGTGCATCAAAAGCTTAATTTGATACAGATAACCCAACTAATGCCAAAAAATGGTGATGCAGCATCAAAAAGCTTCTGCATTCCACCTTTTTTGCTGCCCAAAACATGCACAATGCAACTGAAGAATCATAAATGGAAATTTCAGCAGGGTAAAAAACGTGAATCCTTGATAGGCACACTATCTAGTATAAAAAAGGTAATCATATACCTTGTTGAAGTTAAATACAATGTCAAGCTCGCATACATTCTTGAAGCATCTGTCCAATGTTTCAACAAAAACTGTGCACGAGACAAAGTTCATATAGAGTAATTAATCTCCTAAAATCAGAGCTGATAAGGGTCTTTTTTGACAAAAGGTGAAGTACAAGGTGAAAATTTCATTAGCTAGACAGAATTGATGGACAGAGAAGAATGTTGAGAAAGTGCTACTGTAGTTACATCAAAATTAACAGAAAAATAATAAATCAAATACAGAAAGTTAAATACAAGTTTGATTGAATGCTGAAAGAAACAGAATAAATAGCTAATGATTATGCAGTAAGACAAGCCAAACAGATGAATGGCATGATAACACATTGAATGTAATTCGTTTCTTAGAAAAATGAGAAAAGCCATTATTAGGTTACCTTGTATGAGATCGAGCATGGCAAGCTCATTCTCAGAGCTGTCAAAGACGAAAACAAAGTATAGTGTGGCCAAATGCTTGTAGACCATTTTTGTTCCCTGCAAAGCGCAAAGAAGAAAACCAAACCTTTGAAACCTTCATCAACTCTCTGTCAATAATGAGCAAATTAACCTAGATAGAGCACCTTAGCCGCTGGGAAATTAGCACAACTTAGATTACATACAGATGCCTAAGATACCAATCTGTGTGTCTGACGCCAAGGAGACAAATGGAATCTGACCAATTAACTTATTTTTTTTCATTCATAGCTAGCATTTGTGTACCAGTTGTCCCTTTAGCATCAGATTTACTACTTGATCAACCATTACCGGGCCAAATATGGAGTCCACCTTGACAAAATTGCTCACGCCGTCGGGCCTTGCAGAGAGTACTGCGGCAAAGAAACTCCACAGCTCAGCGTCCACACAAAATTAACGAAGAAATGAGGAACCGAACCGTGCGTACATTGGAAAACACTGCGGACGAGGTCCTGATGCTTCTCGGGTGGCTGCAACCATAAAACGGGGAAGTAAATGAATTAAGGACAAGAATGTCTGCTTGGCTGACGTAATTCCTCGAGCGAGAAAGGATCCATGGATGAAGCAGTGGTTGATCTGGGTGGGAAAATTCATCGAGCACTTGCTGGGTGATAAAGAGAGGCGACTAGGTGACGACAGTAGAGAAGAAAGAAGGTTTGGAACCTGGAAATTGTAGAACTTGAGGAGGCGGGGCTTGGACTGGGTGCTGATCACCATCACCGCCTGGATCATGGCGGGCTACCAGTAGGAGGCGGCGCTGGCTGGGACTACAGCAGGCAAAGATCAGATCGCGAGCGCTAGTCAGCGGAGGAACTGAGGAAGTGCCCGTTTGGTAGCGCTCGTGGAGGCGCTCCAGCAGCAGCTTCACCCAGCTCCTCCGAAGGTGCGCGTGGATCCTCCTTCAAACGCCCCTCAGTGCGCGAGGCGCCGCGCCGGGGCGGAGCCACGGAGTCGTCGGGGCGAGGGCCGTGGGCCGTGGGGGAGAGGACCCGCCGGAGCGAAGCTGCTGATTCGCCGGGGCGGAACGAGATCCTCTGCAGTCAGGGCATCCGACTGCACCCAGCAGTCAGCAGCATCTGACCATCACATGATGATCAAACGGCTACCGGCTCTCAGCAACCTTCATCGGCAACTTCATTTGTTGTGATGGGCCTTAGCCCAACAATACCACAACGTTGCCGTCTTGCCGAGTTTTTTCTTCGGCTGCCAAGAAGCCGGCTTCTTCCGGCTGTTTAAACAGTGCCCGTGTGAGAGAGAAACCAGCCGGAAGCAGCCAGAGTAGCCGGCTTCTTAAGGAGCCGAACAGGGCCTTTTTGCACGGTCCGTAGCTGATGTGCGGTGGTGAGCGGAAGTGGCTGAATATTTTATTTCACTTTTTGTTATTATAGTGTTTTTTTCAAAGGAAAATACTGAGTGGTATTATTTTATATCCGGAATGGAAATTCATATTTATTGCTATCGTGGTCTATATGATATGAATAGATTTTAAAAAAAATGCGCAATATTTAGATTTTAAAAGAAATTTATTATGAAAGTATGTATTCAATGATCTATCTAAATGATACTAATTATATATTATAAGTATTAATATTCTTTTAAATAATTAGTCAAGGTTAAAAAATTATTGATTTCTATGAAAGCAGGAACAACTTCTATTTTAGGTCGAAGGGAGTAAGTTTATTACTTTTGGACATAGGGCGCTATACCACCAGTGTAATGTATTGTTTGCTTAACTACAGCAGAGCCATATAGGCCTTTGAGACTGTGTATATCAATAATGTCCCAAAATAAGGTAGAATATTTTTCAAACACAAAACCATTATTTTTAGCGTTGAAACAAATATTTTGCTAAAAAATATTTTCAAAATATTTTTTCCAAAATTTATTTTTCAATGCTAAAGAATAATGATTCCATTGCTTGAAAAAATAGTATACCTTATTTTGTGAAACTATTGATAGTAAGCTGCCTGAAAGGTTTATATGACTACTGTAGACTGTTGTAATGTTACGTTGATAAAAGAGTAAATGTTGCTTTTAACATCGTCAGCTCGTTAAACTAACACAAGAGCAGAGAAACTAAATGAAATAAAATATTTATTTCAGATGTATATAAAATAATATCGCTCAATATTTTTTCCTTAGTTACTGTACCGACGAAAGTAAAATATTCAATCCGGTCCCTTGCGCTGACCGACTGTGCCAAAAAAAAATAGCAATGTTGTGGTCTTGTTGTTGAGCTGAGGCCTAGCCCGGTCAGGTACTCCTGACTGCAGCGAGCAGTCGAGGGCATCGACTGCCGAGGATCTCGTTCTGCCGGGACGCCGCGGCTGGGTTGTGTTGGGTGGGTCCGATGTCAGAGTCGGAGGAATCCGCAAGAGGCAGGCGTCGGGTAGGGAAAAAAAAGAAATAGAGAAGCAGAAAAAGAAAAAACTTTGTTAGGCATTTCATTGTTTTATACAGTATCTACCTCCACTACCCAGGAGTTATTTTTATCAAACATTTTTTAAAACAAAAATAAACACTTTCTACAGTTCTACTCCACCAGCGAAGGTACTCAAAATATCGAAGTACTAAACGAGTCTTAATTAAGGATCATACAATAAAATAGGCCACTCTAGGTGAAATCCTCAAGGACAGGATGGGAATGCCACCAGGGTGAAACGAGCCTTGCCCACTGAAGAATCGGCCTCCTCGAGCGTTCCACCACCAGACCGAACTCACGACAATAAAGATGGTTTCCTGTGTAGTTGGTTAGATGCACAATCGGGCACACCTATTTGCCCCAAAAAATAGGCACACCTATAGACTGTGTCATGTTTTTGGTACACGAGAGAAAGCATAGAACTCTTAATCTATGAAATGCAGTGTGCGGAATAAAAAAAAGCGTAGGAATTGATGTATTTACTCTAAAACTCAAGGCATTTAAACCAATTCTACCAAACATAGAGTAAAAGATATCTAAGCACGTGGATTGATAGCCACGTATGTCACGATCTAGTTTACAAATTGTTTTTTAGAAGCCATTGGTATTAATCTCTTAACAGAGTTATATTATTCACTAGGCTTCTAGAATAACGCTAGGGGTTCATCGACCCAATTGCAGTATAACTTCAATACCATAGCTATCCTAGCTAATTCATAAGCAGCTTTGTTTGCTTCCCTATTACAATGTTCAACAGAAATAGATACAAAGTTTTACCAACTATGAATGCAATCATCATACACAGGTGTACTTGTCGACTTGTCGTAGCTGCATCCATTCTGCTTCACCTATTTCCACCATCTCCAAGCAATCAGATTGGACCATTAGCCGACTACATCCAATTCGTTGTGCCAGCAACAATCCCTCTCTAAGTGCCATCATCTCCGCCATTAGTGCATTCACCACATGCTCTATGTAGCACGATGCCGCAGCTATGAAAGAACCACAGTAGATGTAACACCCCGGTGTTACGCGCTTAATCCCCTGTCAAATTATTTCATGAGCATCGTGTTTATGTGTTAATGCATGTGTTGAGGCGTGTACTTGATTGTTTGCTATCTGAAAATGTCAATAAAATTGTTAAATGAAAGTTAGTTTCAATTGCCCTTTTTATCAATTAAGGTAAACGATCAATTTTTATTGAGTAAAATCAATATATAACTTGTGTGCGGCACTCAAATAAAGTTTGTAGTACAACTTTGGTAGAAGGTAATGCAGCTGGTCTCACTGGGAAATGGCTTTGTTAATTAGTTTTTCAGATAACCTAGAAATGCAATCTGGAATAAAGTTTAGCTCAAAAACTTGAAAAATTTCAAGTCCGGAAAACTGCCGGCAATGCCATGTTGGCATTCGTTTTCTGATAAATCCAGTTAGGTATGGATGTCGCGTTCTAGCTCTTTTTAGTATGAATGTACCTTCTTTGGCTTAGCGAATTCGGTTTGGGTTGGAACGCGCTAGGTTAGATTTTGTGTGCGCTTTAAAATTCGTGCATAACACGTTCTCGAGTGGTTCGTGTTCGTGGGCGCAGTCACCACGCACCGTCCCCTCGTGTGCCGCGCCGGGCCGAGCGCTCGCCGTGGGTGGCTGACCTCGCCGAATTTGGGCGCCGCTGGTGGTTTCTTGGTCACGCCGCCCCCGGCTGCCGCCGCTGCCGCGTCATCGTCTTCGCTGCTTGCCTCCCCTCCCTCGCGGTGCGCGCCGCAGGCCCCTCGCACCGCCGCTGCCGCTAGCGCGCCGCTGGCCGCTAATCCGCGAGCCACCGCCCGGACGCCATGGGCCATCGCTCGCCGCCGACCGCCGCTTGTATTTGTTGCCCCGCTTGTGTCGCGTCCGTCCCCCCGCGGCGATCAGCCGTCGCGTGCCGCGGCCGCGCGCCTGGCCGTGATCGTGACCGCGCCGTCGCCTTGCCATTTCTGAGACTGCGTCGGATCAGCAGCCGCCTCCCAACTCCCCCTTGTGCGCACGTTTTCCTCGAGTCGTTTGGGCCCAAGTCTGCGCGCTGGTATTGCCGCCTGTACATCCGCCAAACGGGACGAGCCGAGCTTGCCTCCCGTCGTTCTTCTCAAGGTTTGGCCGCCACCGCGGCAACATTAAATCCGGCAGGGAGAAGTCATCTCAGGTCAATTCATCGCGTCCAGCACTCCGCCATCAAGTCCTTGAGACATCCGACCCTACCCTGCTTTGAATTGAGCCGTGCCAAGCTCCAATTTGGAGATTTTCTGGCTGGCGGTCGTCAAATAGCCGTGAACGGCGCATGTAGACACACCAACCGTCCAGAGCCTTAGCGTCCAATTGGATGGCATCCATAGCTTCGTCTCAACCCCCTTCCCACCCTGCGCCTCTTCGCTGAAACCCTATCGCCACCCTTGGGCCGCCGGCACGGTCGTGCCGGCCGTGGTGCGCCGCCGTGCCCCGCCGCACGCGGCCGCCTTGGCTTTCCTCCACCGTAACTAGTAACACGGCGGGATTCGCAGGATGGTCCTGAACTCTACCGCCGCCCCTTCTTTTTCTCGGGAGGGACCCTAAGCCGCCGAACGCCGTGCCACCGCCGCGAGCCGCCAAGCAGTGCAGCCTTCACCATGGCCGGCCAGCTGCGCTGCCTCGCAATCGCGCTGGCGCCCCTATGGGGTGCGCATCACCGAAGCTTGGGACGTCCGCCCACCGGCCGCTGGGAGAACTTTGCCGGCGGGCAGAAGCTGCGGTTCGCCGCAGACGCCGCGCCGCGCCGTCGCGCTCGCCAGGGGCATGCTCGTGGTGAAGAAGAACAACTTCAGGGTGCTAGGTGAGAGTCCCGTGCCTTGTGGAATAGTGTACACAAAGTGCTACGCAATTAGTCGAACCGGGGACTCTTTTGCAAAAAAAGAGCCAAGGGCGCGGTGATGGTCGGATGGGCCGGCTTCTCACTTGCGCAGCCGCCTGTCGCGGGCCGCCGTGTCGCCGGGCCGGCCGGCCGAAGAAGGCCTCCCGGCTGTTGCCCTTTTCCTTTTTCGCAGGGGAATTAGAAATAGCTTTTTTTTTATCAAACTAAGTTGAACTTTGGAAATTCACATAAAATAGTAGAAAAATCCAAAAATGATGAAACCAATTTTGTTAACTTTCTAAATTCATGATCTATCCAATGGCATAGTTTGTTCATGCTTTTATGTTAGATTTTTAGTGATTATTTAATGGCTCTAATATGCTTGCCTTTAATAGATTAAATTAGATAATGGTTTATCGTGGCAAGATGTTAGTAGCTTTAGCTCTAAGTTTCATGCAGTAGCTTTGTGATGCTATTACATGCTTACTGTAAATATGGTAGCCCTTAAATAGCTAGTTTGGTAAGGTAGCAAAAATACCATAGTTAGAGTATATATTAAAATGACTAGGAAGCGATTATAAAAATCATCGCTTGACTTGGAACGGTTACTTTATGAGAGTGACACCTAGCTAATCGTGTTAGCCATTAGAGTTAGCTGTTAGTATAGTTGTGCGTGTTGTATTTTAAGAGTTGTTGTTGCCTTTGTATTGATTGCATCATTTCTACATCGCATCGTTGCATATCATAATAGGAACGATGATGGACCGATGCAACCGAAGGACTTGGTGTTTTACACGAAGATGGTGTCATGATGAATATATCACGAGGATGAAATACTAACTTTGGTTATCTTTTACCCGTGCAAGCCCCCTGCTCATAACCTCTACTATTCTCGCACTTTACAATATATATGTTGCATTAAGTTTTGAGGAGTTGGATGAAACCCACCTGCATAGATACCCTCATCCTATGAGTCTTACTAGAATGATAGGATGGTGTAGATTTGCTATGCTACAGGTTACCGGTAGAAGTCGAGTGATTTTCTGTCACTCGCGAGAGGTAGAATTATTATTATGACTATCATGCTACTATCATATGGATTATATATAGATAATAAATGGAGACCGGGCGGGGACGGTATTATGGATCGTGGATGGGCGTTGGGCTTGTTGGGCAACAGAGCGAGGCTCACAGTTGCGTTTTTTTCCCCTGTGTAACACCCCCGGTGTTACGTTAGCCTAAACCCGCCATGTCATCATCATCATTGCATAAGCATTCATGATTAGAGAACACTAATGCAAATGACCAAAATGAGTTTACAATTCTAGGGTGTTGGTTGTGCTCTTTTTATATCGTATGTGCAAGTCATTAAATTCCACTCACAATTTTACTTTTATAAAAGCAACCAACTAAAACCAACTTTGATGTTTGCAAGTGCTTGGCTAACCCCGACTCACACCCTAACCGTGTTTTACAATTCAAATGATGCAAAAGAGAGAACCAAAGTTGAATTCGAATCCGAATCCCAAATCCTAACCCTAGTGGTTAAGTGTTGGAATTCGAATTTCATTTTCAATTTTGGTGAGCTAACCATAATTAATTTTCTAAATAAAAGTTGCTAACCAATGGTACCATTTCAAAGTATGAAGTTTGTACTTTGAAAGTATGCTATTGGTTGGGTTTGAAAAGTACCACAACATCATTAATTAATTGCCCAAAATTCCAATTTGAAATTCTTCTTCAAAAAGCTGAAATTCAAAAGCCTTTTATCCCTTTTCTAAATTTCACCTCAAAATATTCAAAATTTGGGAAAACTCCAAAAATACAGTTTGTGCATCTCTTTGAGCTCTACAACTTTGGTATATAAAGTTTTTCAAGTTTTTAAATAAATTTTGAACTAATTTCAAAAAGTTCTCCAAATTGGGAATAGTCCCTTTTGCATTTTAAACTCAATTTTAAAAATTATTCATTTTCATGAAAAACTTTCTTTAATGAAAGTTGTAGATCTTGAAAATTAGAACAACTTTTATTTTTGGAGATTTTCATCTTTTATTCAAAATTTAAAAGTAATTTGGAAATTCCCAAAATCGAATTTGAACTCAGTTGCAAAATTGAAATGTAATTTCAAAATTATTTGGAATTGGAAAAAACTTCTTTAATGAAAGTTGTAGAGCACAAAATTCTGAACAATCTTTATTTTTGGAGAATTTTGTGTTCAGTTCAGTTTTTGGGAGTTTTTGAGCAAAACAGTTTAAAATGCATAGTGGTGAGGTGGCATAGCTACAGTGCAGCACAGTGCTCGGCATGGGCTCGCCCGCCGCCGTGGCTGCTCCGGGCGCTTCGCGCGCTGACGCGTTGTTGGCCGCGTGGCCAAGCTCGTGAAGGACCCAGCCAAGCTCGAATTCGCCTTCTCTCCTTTAAAAGCTAGCACCGCCATCGCTGCCGCCTTTTCCTTGTCTACGCCATCGCCGAGAGCTCTGGCCGCCGGGAGAAATTCCCGCACCACCGTCCACTATCATCCAATCCCTCCCGCAACCATCTCCGCCACCTCGTTGCGCGTCGACCGAGCGGTGTTGGGCAGGTTAGAACCGTAGGAGTAGACCCCAGCCGCGTCGTCTTCTTCATCTCTGGCCGCCGAGCGCCGCCGTGGTCTCCCCACCACGGCCAAGCTGCTCCGCCCCGCCTCCACTCCCACAAACTAGCGCAAAGAAGTCACGGTGAGCACCTTTGTTCTTCCCCATGCCTCATCTGGTTCAATCGTGACCCGTAGGGATGATTCCATCTCGCCGCCGCCGTGCCGGCTTGGCCAAACCGCCATGACCGCCGGAGTAGCTCCACCGAGCGCCCGTTTGACCTCGTGGCCGCACCTTGTCGGGATCGGGGAGTGAGAGGATGACGTTGATCTTTGATGGTTTCGCGGTTGGGGTTCGGCCGACGGCGAGAACGGTCGACGACCGCGCCGCCTTCCCCGTGCTTGGCCGAAAAGAGAAAGGGAAGGGAGGAAGGTGAAGCGGCCCGACGGATGGGGGGGGCCGGTCGCTGAGCCGAGAGGGGGGAGGAGAAGGCAAGGGCGCCTAAGTTGGGCCGGGCCAAGCGTGAGGGCTGGCGCTGGAGAAAGCCTGAAGGGCCGCGTGCTGAGCTGGGCCGACATCTTGTCTTTGGACCGGGCCGCGCAGTGGGCCGCGAAGGAGGTTTTTGTTTTTCTTTTTTCCAAATTTAATTTCCAAATGCTGAATTTCATATTTTTGCTATAAATTCATTTGGGCAGATAAAATTTGAACAAAAATATGTCTGTGATCCTTGAGTAATGCTCTACCTAGGAAAAATATTAACTCTGGTTTTCCAATAAAATTTAATTGTGCTTTAAATAGCTCTTTAAATTAATAAAGGCAACTTCCATGATTTTTAATAATTAAAATATAAGTCCAAAAATTTTGAAATTTGTTTTGTGAGCTTATTAGGTGATAATGATCTTAATTGTGAAGTTTGGTTAAGTTTTGATTAAGTCTTGTATTATGCTTAATTAACCCTTTAATTAATTAATGTTTAATTAATTAATCATGTGGTTAATTAGGGTTTAATTAATCCCCAATTAGTAAGTTAATTAGCGGCTTTCAACGACTGTAAAAATGGTCAATAAATTAGTAATCACTCTTAATCACTGTTAGCGTTGCTTGATTTTGGGATTGAGTGATGACCCTAGGTCATTAACCCTAATGACCTTCGGCATTTTATGTTGATTGCGTATCGCTAGTCCGTCGTCGTCGACGCTAGTCATACCTTCTTAGTGCAACTATACCGTGAAGGAAAGTTGTACTCAAGATCGGTTAACAATCGTTGCATCATTAGCGCATGCTCTTTTACTACTGCACTGTAATCATGCATCTCAATCGTGTAGCCGTACCGTCTGAAGAAGGTGTTCGGCGTGAGGAGGTTGGTCCTGATCTCGACAGTGTCATCACTGCACCTAACTTCGTCGAGCCCCAAGGCAAGCCCCGGATGCATTCAAACCCTGCCTTGTATTTCGAAAAGTTTTATGATTTCATGTGATGATACTGCATTAGGTGCAGGAGTTGTGTGTTACCCTACTTGATGCATTTACCATACCTTGATTTATTATCCTGGATACCTGTTTTGATTTCGAAATGCTTAGTATGCGCTTAGTCTTGCTACTAGTGTAGGGTTTTGATGAACTGTTTACAAAGGTGTGATCACAATGATCCCTGATGGGAATTTATGAAAACCTGATGTTGCTTGTCGCCTACCTCTCACCTTGGCCGGGTTAGGGGTACGCACAAGAACATGATGATGAGTAACTCGAGACGTCGGTGGAGTGACTTGCACCAGGAAGGGCTAGTGCCCTGGTGTAGTGTCGTCCACTTGTGTCGGTTAAGCACCGTTCGTTGCTTGGCCCTTGGATCATGAGGTTATTGGATAGTACTAGTCGCATGCTAATGGCGGTAAACTCCACTTGGACTATCTTTTACTAGAACGGACAAGTAGCGTGTGCCCATTCTACGATGCGCACCGGCCGAAGTGACCGAGCGGCCGTGAGTGAGGTGGTGTATCTGTACCTCCGCTCGGTAGGGAGAAATCCGGGCGCGAAGTTGATGTATGTAAGATGTTGGTCCTGCATACATCGTGGCGGCTAGGAAGCCCCACTGGGTATATTAAGTTTATTCGAATCGCCGTGGTGCTCCACGATATGGGAGCCGTGATCCTAGCACCAAAGATCGTAGTAATAATGGAAGTTGATGATGGAAAGTTTTGAATCCGATACTTGGTTGACAAGTGATTGATGTAGTAAAGTAAGGACTGGCTTAGTCTCTTTTTGCAAAGGCGTCATTTGATCTTGCTAAAGCCTTACCTTGACTCCTATTAGCCAAAGATTCCCGAAGTCTTCTCCCCAATTTTTTTGGACGGGTAAGTCTTTGCGGAGTACTTTTTGTACTCGGTGGTTTGTTCAACCCCTCAGGTGTGTGAACCGTGTGAACAAGTGTGCTACGGCCCTTGTTGCATGACGGTGATCGAGGAAGAGTTTGCTGATGAATAAGTTGTGTGGCCCGTGGGCAGGGCGCTTTCGTTGTGTGATTGTAATAAGGTTGCGTAATGATACTTCCGCTGTTTTGTAATAATGCCACTCTGGTTTGTATAAGTTTAACAAAAGGTTTGTAAATTATGTTATTGTAAGTCTTCCGCTACTACGGTATTTTGTATGAAAATCGTTGTAATACCGTGATGTCTCTCGTAAGTATCGATCCCGAAGAAACGTGGTTTATCTGGGGTTCACCCGACGGAACATTCTAGGTTATGTGGTGCACAATTACGGCCGACAGAGGTCTTAAGGACAATGTCGTACTTGTGGGCCATATAATTTAGAAGGTTACGCCACGTAGGGTATCGAGCGGTATTTACAAAGATACTCACAAGATTACTTTTCGAAAAAACTTCAAAATGTTTTGGATCCAAAAGTTAAATGGGGTTTGGTCCAAATTGCTTCTCGCTCCGTCTTAATTCTTTCTAGTAGCCTTTCTAGGTGCTATTTAAAAGAGTCTTAAGCGGAGTATCATGTTTTTTTCTTTTTGCCCTATATTACTAAAAGTATGCTTATGTTACTTTAAAAGTCTTTTGCTTGATCCGTAGGTTCGATCATGCATCATGTTTAATTCACTTATTTAAAGAATCATATCCCCGATAACAAGTGGTTGGGCTAAGTAAAATCAATCCTATTCTTGCTAGCCCTAGGATTTCCATCTTATAGGCTTTGCTTGTGAATAAATATAATCTTGTCTATAACAGATGTCCGGTAACACTCGTCTTTGGTTCTTCACACGAGGGAGGTGAGGTCCCTCGGGCACCACCCGGCACCACCGCCCTTATGAAGCCGTGGGCAGCTTTAGTCCATGCCACCACCGAGAATGCCCGTATGCTACAGGAAATAAGTCGCAAGAAAATCGTGGGGGCACCACATGACAATCATGGTCGCCGTAATCACGACGAAGTCACATATGCGGATTTCATCGAAACTCGTCCGCCGGTGTTCACAAGGGCCGAGGAACCCCTAGAAGCTAATGACCGGCTTCAGATTATAAATTTAAAGTTTGACCTCGCTAGAGGGTTGTCCCGACTTGTTGAAACCCAAGTTTGCCTTTGCCCAACGCTTGAGAGGCCCCCGCCTCCGCATGGTGGGCAAATTTTCTCGCACGTCGCCCGCTTGGTCAAGAAGTCACTTGGGCTATGTTCCAAGATGCATTTTCGTCAAGACTTCATTCCCGACGGGGTGATGCAAGCAAAGCTGGAAGAGTTTCTAGCCATAAAGCAAGGTGGTCGGTCAAGAGTGCAAGATGTGAATCTGTTTAGTCATCTATCACAAGTATGCACCGTAACATGTGGATACGGACATCAAGAAAAAGAAATGTTTTATTCGGGGTTTAAAGAGTGATGTTGAAACCCACCTTATCCGCAAACCGAATGCCACATTTTATGAGGCTGTGGATATTGCAATATCTTATGAAAGATCCATGCTTAAACAGAAGAGTGAAGAGCGGCGTGCGCCCTCTAACCTTTCTCGGCGGAATCCGTAAACGCCGTAAGGTTATATACCACCCGACAAAGATACCCACCCGCAATCCCACTATCCACAGCACCAACAAAGTCACGAACCCTATTACTACCCACCACAGCAGCAGCAAGCCCACAGGCAACAGGTGTACACTCACCCTACTGCCCCAACCCATCCACAACAGCCGAATACCTAGGGTATTCGAACTCCTACTCCACCAGCTCCCCAGGCGCCATCCACTGGTAGAGGTCCCTGTTTTAACTGTGGAGAGTCCGGACACTTCATTCAATATTGTCCTTATCCAAAGATGAGTGATCCCAACTTCCAACAAGGATCCGGTAACCAGCCAAAGATCGTAACCAAGGCAGAGGTAAATCACAAGTATGTCCCGAAGGTGAATGCCGGGAAGAAGACAGGGGCGTGTATATCATGTCCAAACCGGAGATGTTTTTAAAAGAGAACCTGTTTTTAATGGGTATGTTCCCCGTCACCATCATCCCGCAATTACATTATTTGATTCGGTGCATCACATACATTCATCAACCGTACTTTTCGTTGAAAAGCATAGAATCCCCATAAAAGAAATCAAGGATATACCAGTGGTCCGTGAGTTTCCCGACATATTCCCAGAGGACTTCTTGAATAAGCCTTTTCCTGGAGTTTTCCTCCTTTTTTCTCCTAAGTCACGATTCGTTTCTAAGAATTGTGACTTTCGAAAAACATGAGACTTGTAATATGAACCCTTCTACCTCCCTTTATGAAACCATGTAAGGTGTGTCTACTTGATACATTTCCTTTTCCATTACTTAGCCCTAAGCTTTGAATCGGGACGAGATTCCTTTTATGGGGAATATAATGTAACACCCCTGTTACGTTAGCCTAAACCCGCCATGTCATCATCATCATTGCATAAGCATTCATGATTAGAGAACACTAATGCAAATGACCAAAATGAGTTTACAATTCTAGGGTGTTGGTTGTGCTCTTTTTATATCGTATGTGCAAGTCATTAAATTCCACTCACAATTTTACTTTTATAAAAGCAACCAACTAAAACCAACTTTGATGTTTGCAAGTGCTTGGCTAACCCTGACTCACACCCTAACCGTGTTTTACAATTCAAATGATGCAAAAGAGAGAACCAAAGTTGAATTCGGAATCCGAATCCCAAATCCTAACCCTAGTGGTTAAGTGTTGGAATTCGAATTTCATTTTCAATTTTGGTGAGCTAACCATAATTAATTTTCTAAATAAAAGTTGCTAACCAATGGTACCATTTCAAAGTATGAAGTTTGTACTTTGAAAGTATGCTATTGGTTGGGTTTGAAAAGTACCACAACATCATTAATTAATTGCCCAAAATTCCAATTTGAAATTCTTCTTCAAAATTTGAAATTCAAAAGCCTTTTATCCCTTTTCTAAATTTCACCTCAAAATATTCAAAATTTGGGAAAACTCCAAAAATACAGTTTGTGCATCTCTTTGAGCTCTACAACTTTGGTATATAAAGTTTTTCAAGTTTTTAAATAAATTTTGAACTAATTTCAAAAGTTCTCCAAATTGGGAATAGTCCCCTTTGCATTTTAAACTCAATTTTAAAAATTATTCATTTTCATGAAAAACTTTCTTTAATGAAAGTTGTAGATCTTGAAAATTAGAACAACTTTTATTTTTGGAGATTTTCATCTTTTATTCAAAATTTAAAAGTAATTTGGAAATTCCCAAAATCAGAATTTGAACTCGCTTGCAAAATTGAAATGTAATTTCAAAATTATTTGGAATTGGAAAAAACTTCTTTAATGAAAGTTGTAGAGCACAAAATTCTGAACAATCTTTATTTTTGGAGAATTTTGTGTTCAGTTCAGTTTTTGGGAGTTTTTGAGCAAAACAGTTTAAAATGCATAGTGGTGAGGTGGCATAGCTACAAGTGCAAAGCACAGTGCTCGGCATGGGCTCGCCGGCCGCCGTGGCTGCTCCGGCGCTTCTCGCGCCTGGACGCGTTGCTGGCCGCGTGGCCAAGCTCGTGAAGGACCCAGCCAAGCTCGAATTCGCCTTCTCTCCTTTAAAAGCTAGCACCGGCCATCGTCGTCGCCTTTTCCTTGTCTCTCGCCATCGCCGCCGAGAGCTCGGCCGCCGGAGAAATTCCCGCACCACCGTCCACTATCATCCAATCCCTCCTGCAACCATCTCCGCCACCTCGTTGCGCGTCGACTGAGCGGTGTTGGGCAGGTTAGAACCGTAGGAGTAGACCAGCCGCGTCGTCTTCTTCATCTCTGGCCGCCGAGCGCCGCCGTGGTCTCCCCACCACGGCCAAGCTGCTCCGCCCCGCCTCCACTCCCACAAACTAGCGCAGCAAGTCACGGTGAGCACCTTTGTTCTTCCCCATGCCTCATCTGGTTCAATCGTGACCCGTAGGGATGATTCCATCTCGCGCCGCCGTACTTCGGCTTGGCCAAACCGCCATGACCGCCGGAGTAGCTCCACCGAGCGCCGTTTGACCTCGTGGCCGCACCTTTGCCGGATCGGGAGCGGAGAGGATGACGTTGATGCTGGCGGTGGGTTTCGCGGTTGGGTTCCGCCGACGGCGAGAACGGTCGACGACCGCGCCGCCTTCCCTGTGCGCCGTCGGAAAAGAGAAAGGGAAGGGAGGAAGGTGAAGCGACTGACGGATGGGGGCCGCCGGCCGCTGAGCCGAGAGGGAGGAGAAGGCGGTGGGTGCGCCCTAAGTTGGGCCGGGGCGGGGCGTGGCGCAAGGGAGAAAGCTGAGCGGGCCGCGTGCCTGATTTGGGCCGACACTGTGTTGGACCGGGCCGCTAGGTGGGCGAAAGCGAGGTTTTTGTTTTTTTTTTTCCAAATTTAATTTCCAAATGCTGAATTTCATATTTTGCTATAAATTCATTTGGGCAGATAAAATTTGAACAAAAATATGTCTGTGATCCTTGAGTAATGCTCTACCTAGGAAAAATATTAACTCTGGTTTTCCAATAAAATTTAATTGTGCTTTAAATAGCTCTTTAAATTAATAAAGGCAACTTCCATGATTTTTAATAATTAAAATATAAGTCCAAAAATTTTGAAATTTGTTTTGTGAGCTTATTAGGTGATAATGATCTTAATTGTGAAGTTTGGTTAAGTTTTGATTAAGTCTTGTATTATGCTTAATTAACCCTTTAATTAATTAATGTTTAATTAATTAATCATGTGGTTAATTAGGGTTTAATTAATCCCCAATTAGTAAGTTAATTAGCGGCTTTCAACGACTGTAAAAATGGTCAATAAATTAGTAATCACTCTTAATCACTGTTAGCGTTGCTTGATTTTGGGATTGAGTGATGACCCTAGGTCATTAACCCTAATGACCTTCGGCATTTTATGTTGATTGCGTATCGCTAGTCCGTCGTCGTCGACGCTAGTCATACCTTCTTAGTGCAACTATACCGTGAAGGAAAGTTGTACTCAAGATCGGTTAACAATCGTTGCATCATTAGCGCATGCTCTTTTACTACTTGACCGTAATCATGCATCTCAATCGTAGCCGCACTGCCCCGAAGAAGGTGTTCGGCGTGAGGAGGTTGGTCCCGATCTCGACGGTGTCATCACTCGCACCTAACTTCGCCGAGCCCCAAGGCAAGCCCCGGATGCATTCAAACCCCGCCTTGTATTTCGAAAAAGTTTTATGATTTCATGTGATGATACCGCATTAGGTGCGTGGAGTTGTGTGTTACCCTACTTGATGCATTTACCATACCTTGATTTATTATCCTGGATACCTGTTTTGATTTCGAAATGCTTAGTATGCGCTTAGTCTTGCTACTAGTGTAGGGTTTTGATGAACTGTTTACAAAGGTGTGATCACAATGATCCCCGATGGGAATTTATGAAAAACTCGATGTTGCTTGTCGCCTACCTCTCACCTTGGCCGGGTTAGGGGTACGCACAAGAACATGATGATGAGTAACTCGAGACGTCGGTGGAGTGACTTGCACCAGGAAGGGCTAGTGCCCTGGTGTAGTGTCGTCCACTTGTGTCGGTTAAGCACCGTTCGTTGCTTGGCCCTTGGATCATGAGGTTATTGGATAGTACTAGTCGCATGCTAATGGCGGTAAACTCCACTTGGACTATCTTTTTACTAGAACGGACAAGTAGCGTGTGCCCATTCTACGATGCGCACCGAAGTGACCGAGCGGCCGTAGTGAGGTGGTGTACTGCACTGCGCTCGGTAGGGAGAAATCCGGGCGCGAAGTTGATGTATGTAAGATGTTGGTCCTGCATACATCGCGGCGGCTAGGAAGCCCCATTTGGGTATATTAAGTTTATTCGAATCGTCGTGGTGCTCCACGATATGGGGAGCCGTGATCCTAGCACCAAAGATCGTAGTAATAATGGAAGTTGATGATGGAAAGTTTTGAATCCGATACTTGGTTGACAAGTGATTGATGTAGTAAAGTAAGGACTGGCTTAGTCTCTTTTGCAAAGGCGTCATTTGATCTTGCTAAAGCCTTACCTTGACTCCTATTAGCCAAAGATTCCCGAGTCTTCTCCCCAATTTTTGGGACGGGTAAGTCTTGCGGAGTACTTTTTGTACTCGTGGTTTGTTCAACCCCTGTTGCGGAGGTGAACCGTGTGAACAAGTGTGCTACGGCCCTTGTTGCATGACGGTGATCGAGGAAGAGTTTGCCGATGAATAAGTTGTGTGGCCCGTGGGCGGGCGCTTTCGTTGTGTGATTGTAATAAGGTTGCGTAATGATACTTCCATTTGTTTTGTAATAATGCCACTGGTTTGTATAAGTTTAACAAAAGGTTTGTAAATTATGTTATTGTAAGTCTTCCGCTACTCGTATTTTGTATGAAAACCGTTGTAATACCGTGATGTCTCCCGTAAGTATCGATCCCGGAAGAAACGTGGTTTATCGGGGGTTCACCCGACGGAACATTCTAGGTTATGTGGTGCACAATTACGGCCGATGCTGAGGTCTTAAGGACAATGTCAGGTACTTGTGGGCCATATAATTTAGAAGGTTTACGCCACAATGTGTCGGTTAAGGACCGATCGTTGCTAAGGGTTGAAGGTCAAGTCACAGATCTCCTTATCCCGAACACATACTTGTTTATGGGAGCTCGGAAGGCTTGTTCTCTCTTGTCTTGGGTTCCGGCTTCATCCGGACCGATTGTATAGGGCGGTGTATATGTGTGTTTTCTTTTTGGGTTGGAGGACCTTGCACCGCATTACGGCCGGGCCGGGATGTCGAGGCTTGGAATCCCAGTTAGGACGGAGACCTGGAGCCCCGGGCAGGAGAAAGCAAGCTGTTCTTGTCTGTGTCTAGGATGCAGATGAGGAGTGTGTCTCGGGGTACCCAGTTGGGCACATTGATTCGCGAATCGCCGTTCAATGGACGGTACGACGAGGGCTTTATTCTGGCATCATAGTAAGAAATAGAAGATGAAAGATGGATAAAAATAGATTCTGATTGCTTACCACTTGTTTGAAAGTAGTTCAGGTGCTTACCTAGAATGGTTGGTTAATAAATTAATCATGACTGCTAAAACTTGGATATAAGGATGCACCATTAGTAATGCTTCCTGCAAATACAAACCAGCAAGCCAAATAGCCTTGCATATCCTTGGAGTCATTTTATTTTCCTCCTGTCGGGTAAGTCTTGCTGAGTACAATTGAGTACTCAGGGTTTTATCCCCCTGTTGCAGGTAACAGATGGATGCTAGCTGCTGACTTTTGTGTGTGGATTCCTCCTGGTGGGCTCAGCGAGGAAATTCCAATTACGCTGCGATAGTAGTTTTGTTTTCAACTTCACCAAATGTTTTTATAAAGAAAAGTTCTATAATGTTATCATCATGTTAAATGGTTAGTCATGAATTGAATAAATGTTTATTTCCGCTGCAATAATGATCAAGTGTACAAGATGTATCGCTTAAGTTTAAAATGAATCAACTTTCATTTTGCTACTCAGTATTTATCCTTTCCATTGTTATATAATACTCTGATCCAATGTAAACATGGAATGTAAGAAATGTAAGATTGTTGTAAGTTTTATTCCCTCATTTGTGATCCTGATGAAAAACGGTGGATTTTCGAGTTCTTCCATTGGGTGTGCTCGACGGAATCGTCTAAACTAGTGCGCTCTCTTGAGTACTTAGCATCTAATGCAAGATAAGTACTCTTGTGAGTGTATTAATTTAGGCGGTTCTGCCACAAGTAGTCCTCGATAACAGAACCTATGCCACCATTACCCGATCTAGGTTGTAACTAGCATCCATGTTTAGTAGTAAGATTCCATCAGGAGGATTTTTCCAACCCTCTTGTTTTTTAGTTTTCCATTTCCTAAATCTAATTTACAAATTGATAGACAGAGTGTGTGAACTTTTTTATTTTTTTATCAATTTAATGTACGCTGATCTTGGAATTTAATAAGGTCTTTCATTATCGAAAACGATCCCTAGCTAAGCATACAGGTTTGTAAAAAAAATGCGTATACGTGCTTGTTTTTAGCCTCTGTGGACTAAAATATATATACAACAATAAAATTTTAAAATATTCATAATCATAGATACACATAGTTGGACCTCTTGGACTTTGGGTTCCTGGGGCCGCGACACTCCCCTACGGGGACTAGGGGAAAAAACGCACAAATTAGAGTCCAAGGAAAAAATGTGCAGTCTTTTATTTCTTAGATTAGAATATATTAAGATTGACTCCAATCTTGAGAGAAAAAATAAATAGTGTTTCCCCCGTGCAATCCTAATCATTTTCCTCCTGTTCCTAGCAGTTTCTAATAAAGTTTGATTTCGACTTGTTGAACCTTCTAGCCCACGGGTGCTGGAAAATCATATGAGAGTTATAATTTTGCTCACTGATTCTTTGTGGTGTAAGATGGTTGATGTGGACTAGTGGCGCTACCATTACCTAGTTTGAGATCTTGGTCGCCAGGACCAGGCAGCAGTGGATACTTGTGCTTCCAAACCACCTAAATTCAGCTATCAACTTCACTTCTCTCCATTTTCTTATACATGTATACGTGGATGACTATTAACGGCAAATTCGAACTCATGCATTACGATGTATACTGCTACTACTAATAAATTTGCCTGGAATACAGGGTGTCTTCTTCTTCTTTTTTTTCAAAAATACACAATCGCATATCTTCATTTTCCATAAACACTGCGATATAAGTATAACGTTAGTGCTAGTTAATCCAAATTAAAATATGGCAATCAGTTGCGGTACATACGCAATTTATTCGCTGCTGAGGCGGGGAAACAGAACTGCGGAAGCGTTCATGTCGTCATTTATGTGTATGTATTTATTTATTTTTGTCATGGGCATTTATGTGTATATATATATTTTCCTAATACAGGTTGCTGTAGGGTGTCTCATGTTGTCATGCATGGAGCGGTGGTTTTGGACTCTGGCGCGCATTGTGTGAGGTGTCAGTTGAGGGATTTACGGGGCCTCACCAGCTCACCTCCACCAAAAAAAAAGATCCCTAGTATTAGCAGTGGGATATATAGGAGAAATTCTCTGCCAGGACTCAAGAACTGAACGAGGAGAAGTGGCCGAAGGAGGAGAGGCGGCTCTCAACCTTGGAGCCAAATTAATATGGTAAGCTACTCATGATTCGGCCCCTCTCTCTCTTCTTTCTTCCCTACTGCGCGTTTTCCTATCACGTTCTTGCAAACTACTGCAAGAAGGTTTCATCATCAGTTGCGGCCGCGACCGTGGTTGTAGATTGGTTGTGCAATCGAAAATCCGTTTTCTCCATATCTGTTTCCTGTAGAACCTGTTCGTCCAGGCAAATATGCAATTGCGGATGCTGAGTTTTTGGTTCTGTCAGTTTCTGTATGTAGTCATCAGGAATTGGGGGGCATCGATAACAGAATCGAGGGCAAAGTTGAATTAATCTTGTTCGCCCTTTCATGTTACACGCTGGAGGGTTGAAGAAGAATTTCATTTTTCGTTTGTGAACACCAATTTCCTGATGCTTATGTTGGAACATACTGTAATTGTTAGAGATGAGATGAGTCAATAGCTTACAGTTCTATAGCTGTTGCCTCTTCGCTGATCACTGCCTGTAATATGGCCTTGCCAATCTAACCACTAAAATGATTTTCTTTTTTGGTACAGATGGAATACTCTGTGATGCCCCAGTTTCTGATTGATCAGAGTTGAAATTGAAACATATGGTCCACTCCAGTCTCTTTTTCTCATGTGAGTGAACAAGTTAGGCCCAAAATCTTCTCTGAAACATGGGTGACATTCCCGAGCCAGAAGAAGCTGCCATGGCCGTGCCGGAGCCGGAGCCGGAGCCGTCGTCCAGCCTGGCACTCCGAGTCTTCTACCTGAGGGTGAGCAGGTGCGAGGTCGACGAGTCCATGCTGGGCGCTCTCACCCTCACCCACACCCCGCTCACTCCTGACACCATCCTGGACGTGAGCGGCGCCGGCCACCAGCAGCCAGGCATCATCAGCAACGGCAACGGCAAGGGCGGCGGCGTGTCCTTCGCCCTCCGCCGAGACCGCGTTGACAAGAGGTCGGAGGAAGCCACCTTCGTCTGCGCGGCGACCGTCAGGGTGTCCGGCAGCGTGCGGTTCGAGGTCCAGAGCAAGGACGAGCGGATCGTCGTCGGGATCCTGGAGGCGTGCGACGTGGTGGGCAGCAAGACCGGCGGCGCCACCAAGAGCTGGGTGATGAAGTGCCAGGTGGCGCCGCAGCGCGGCTCGGGGTTGCTGAGGTGCGGCTGCGGCGGCGGCGGTGGGGAGAGGGACACGAAGCCGCCAGTGTTGGAGGTGTACGTCGCGGGCGTGTCCCGGGGCACGCCGGTCGTGTTCACCAAGGCCATGCACCTGCGGTTCAGGAGGCGGCGCCAGGTGAAGGCGTTCATGGACCCCATCCCGGAGTGCGGCGAGCCGGTGGAGGACGGGAAAGAAACGCCTCCGCCGAAGCAGCAGCAGCACCCAGAGGTGCGTACAATCTGATTTGCTATCACAGGGCGCTCAATTCTTTTCCTCGGTTGAATTGAATTCAGAGAAGTTTCTTTCTGAAAGTCTGAACAACTGAAACGACTGAACTGCTGCTGCGTGTCGCGTGCAGGAATCGGAATCGGATTACAGGTGCTACAAGCCCGAACCGGACGACGACGACGACAGCCTCTACACGAGGTCCGACGGGGTTGCTGACGACGACGGCGAGGAGGAGTACAGCGAGCTGTCATGGTTCACCGCGGGGTGAGGGTCGGCGTCGGCATCAGCCTGGGCATCTGCCTCGGCGTCGGCATCGGCGCCGGCCTCCTGGTCCGTTCGTACCAGTCCACCTCCAGGACCCTCAAGCGACGGCTCATCTCAAACCTGCTCTGAAACCCCCGTATCCGGTGGCTCCAAAACCTTTTCCTACTGATGATGCAAACAATAGAAAAAGAAAAGGATATGTAGATGCTGAATGCGCTGCTCAACTACTCGTAGTATTGTTATCCTTGTGCAGTTGGTATGGTGTGTGTTGGCGGTATGTGTGCCAGTGAGTGCCATGGTGATGCACTGATGCTGCTGCCGTGCTGCCTCTTCCGAGTTCCGACGACAATGAGCGGCGGCGCACTGGCAGCAAGCGCCTGCGTTTCAGGAGAATTACATCACGTGTGCAGTGTGTTCTGACTTGTGACGGAGCTGCCTGCCTGGGCAGTAGGCATTGAGACGTTGGCCGTGGCCGACCGGCGGGGCCCACTAGCAGAGAGAAATATACTCGACCCGTCCCAAAATTCAAACTTTATGATGATCACTGCACTAAAAAGTAAAAAATTAGTCCGTCGATCAATGGACTAATCATGAACTAATTTGGTTTTTCTAATAAATTCTAACCACCAATCAGCCTCTACTATTATTTTTTTAAAAGGAGCCTCTACTGTTCTTTATTATACTAGTAGTCTATAATTAACAGGGAGTGCTCAGGTCTGCCGTCTGCGAGCTAGGCTGTGAGCCTGTGATGAACTAAAAGGAGCGTTGTCCGAGACGCAGCCACGGACGGAGGTTGAAGAAGATATCTCTATTCATTTTTGGGCTGCCAAATTATTGGACTGTCCATTGTGAAACATTGGACCTGGGCGGTTAGTTCTGTTGGGCACTGGCCCAAGTCGAGAAAGCGCTAACAACAGGCCATGCGGCGCCCAACACAGCAGGCTCTCATTTTTTAGAGCATCTCTAAAAATTTGCCAAAAATTTATTTGGCAAATTTTGTGATTTGGTAATTCTCTAAAATGTATGACAAGTAAAAAAAAAAGTCTCTCTCCAACAGTTTGGCATAATTCACTTGCCAAACTCAGATTAAACTTACATCAGGAACCCTAAGACAGAAACAAAATTATGTTTATACCCTTCTATCTCTTGAAAACTTACATCGGGAACCCCGAGATTTAAAACAAAATTATTTTTTATACCCTTCCGCCTCTTCTAATAGGGTAGGATGAGCGCGGAGTCGGCGCATATATATATCGTCTTGAGAGGCTCTTTTTCCCAACTTGGGATAAATAGCAACCTGGGATGGGGAACTGTTAGAGAAGGTTTTTTCCGTTTTTGCTAAAAAATTAATAATGACAACCTAAGATAGGGAACTATTTTTTGTAATGACTTTTCTAAATAGTGGGGTTACCCTTTTTATTTATCAATTGATATGTATGCTTAATTTAGGGCAAAATATTGTTAGCTCTTCTTTGAGAAATATAGTACTCGTCCATCTTCATCTATGTTATTTTTAAGTACTTTGTCTTTGCTCTTGTGTCTTATTATATAATTTCCAATTTAAATAGAGCACACGTGTGAATTTTTTATCATTTAGTTTGTCCTTTCTCTGTCCCACCTAAATTTTCTGGCTGGATCCACCACTAATAATTAATTTTGTTTAGTTTTATTGTTTGACATCTAAAACTAAGGCTTTTGTTTAGTTCCTGTGGTCTAAAGTTTAGTCGGTTATTAAATTTTAGACTTTAGCACGCTTATATATTCCAATGTACTAAAACAATTACGTTTTGAAAAAATTAACTAAACTTTAGATAATCTGTTTAAGGTTTCAAGAGCTAAAATTTAGATTACATTCTAATTATACCTAGAACAATATAACCATGGATATGGATCTGCTTTTGTTATTGAGTATACCACTTCCTTTTTTTTCGACTTCGTACTCACCTACCAGATTTGATTGGCATTTCTGGGAGCTGAGTACAATAACAACCCCTGAAAGAGACCATAATCTTGATATCTCCTTGTTCAGCTGTTCTGTTGCGTAGCGAACTAGCGATCACATAATGGAAATGGAATGGAGCATCAATCAATCAACTTTTTTTTTTTAAAAAAAAAGAAAGAGATAAAGCTAGTAGCCTCTACAGTCTTGACATTCTGTGGCCTTTCGGAGTCCACTGAAATACCAGGTACTAGCTAGCGCACCAGCAAAGACGGGGACAAAGCAGAAACTGAGGAAGAAATGGCAGGTTCTGTGCCTTGTCATTTAATCAGAAACAGACGTCAAGAACTCAGAAACGTCAGGTATCTAGAGACCTCTGGGATCTAGCAACGATTGCTGTTACTCCTACTAGGCTAGACACGGAGGCGAATACGAAGTCAAGGCTTTGAAGCCACCTAACGGCGAAAGCGTGGTTTCCCTATTCCCTCGCCGGAATGCAATCGTGGATGCATGCGCTATGATGATGCTCGCAATCAAAACACAGGGCTTGGATTGGAGCCAGCCAGGCAGGCGCACCGGCGAGACTGACCTCCCAACAGCATCGCTTTGGCCTGGATCCCAGGCTTTTCTGCAACCGCCGATCGACCGACCTCGGCGTAGTATGTGATTGGCTAGAGGTGACGACGACGACGGTGCCCTCACGTAGCTTTCAGACAGATGATTTAAGGAAGCAGCAGGATTAGATGATGCGTGTGCGTTTAGATTGCTCGACAGTTTTCTGCCTTTATTATGGTTGCAGGGACTGTATGGAGTCTTGGTTTTGCTGAAGGACCGAAAACGGCGACCAGGGGGGTGAATGGGAGCCTCAAATTTCTTTCGAAACTCTCGACCGCTGTCCCAAAATCGAACCCCAAAAGCAAAACCACAAGCGAGCGGTAAGATCACGACCTAACAGGTAGGTGGATACCTTTGGAGATGTCCAAGAGGTACAGCGGATCAACCGAGAAAGATCGAAGACAAGCACTCGACGAAACTTCAAAAAGGACGCACTCGAATCCTATCGAGAAGGAAGGAGTGGTCAATCCAAAATACTCGAGTCAACTTGTGACAAGAGTACTTGGATACGAAGTACGTGATGCTAGAAACCCAACGCAACAAGTGGAAGTCGAATTGGAGCTCAAACAATCAAGAAGCGAACAAACCGGACCTCAGTTTCAGCACAGACCAATCTTGGGAGAAAAATAGAAAATCTAACCAAACGGTGTCCAAAAATTATGAAATTTTAACCAGGGGTAGTAGACACCCTAAGGAAGCTTTCCACAAAATATGAGATCAAAACTCCAAGGTTGGAATACCGGACACGTCCGGAATTTACACCGGACACGTCTGGTATTTCCTGCACAGAGCGACTTTGGGAGAAAAATCGAAAACCCAATCAAACGATGTCCAAAAATCCTGAAATTTTAACCCTAGAAACTAGACACACAGAGGAAGGTCTCCACAAAATTTCAGCCCAAAATTCCAAAGTAAAGTGTACCGGACGTGTCCGGTATGCACGGGCAGAAACCTGGAAAATTCGATTTCGAATCCAAAACTCAACCAAATCAACTCCGATTGATCTAAAATTTTGCAGAGGGGTTCACAAGATAGTTCTAAAGCTACTCCATGAAGATCACAGCCCCAAACACACTACAACTCCGAAAATCAACGAAATCCGATTCAAGAGCAAGTTTTCCCCGAAAAACTTCGATTCGACCCGATCTGTGGATTCGTGAGGAATTGGATGAAATCCTTCGGTGGAAAGGATCAACCCACGACCAAGATCAAGTAGAAACAAGTGGTTCACAAAGAGATGGATCACAGCCCGAGAAATCGCTAAGAACGTGAAGCGGGAAAACGAAGAACGCGAAGAACAAACAAACGCGAATCAATGCAAGCAACTCAATGATCTGACTCCACGAGGAAACATGGAGGATTCGGGACCTCCATTCCCTTCACACGAGTTCGATTACACTAATGAAGGATTAGTGGACCTCTCTCACTCACAAGCAACTAGAGGAAGAAAACCCCTAAATGAGAAAATGCAAATGGGAGAGGTGAGGAGATGGGGCTCCCTCCACCTTACTTATCGGCCCGGGCTTATTTCATTTTCCAGTTTTTGCCCCCGATACAACTCGAGCAAACCGCCTAGCCCTAGGGACATTGCGGTCCAACTCGAACCGACTTGATGCAATCTTCGATCCGACGGCCACCGCGCCTTCTCACCGGTAGCCGCCTCGACGCGACCTCCCGATGCCGCCACGTGCCGTCCGTCCGCCTCGGGACCTCCGCCCGGGGTTTTGAGGCTCAACCGAAACCCCAGGGTGGTTTTGAGGCCCAAACCACGAAACCCTCCACCGTTGGTTTTGAGGCCCAAACCAACAAACCGGCCCATGTCCATGCACTTGTCGAAGCCAAGTGCCGAACGCGATCCCGCCCCGGCGATTCCGGGTCCCTCGGTCCAAGTCTCGATCGTCCGCCCTTTCACCGCTCCGGTCCATTCCGGCGGCCCGCCATCATTTGACCTTCACCTCGCCGTCGGCCACCGCCTCCATGCTCGACACTGCACAACACAAGCCAAGGTACATGTGGAACTCGTGGCTTTCACCACCATCAGTAGCACCCCATCCGAGATGCTAGTAGTTGAATCAATCACTCATCATCACAACTGAACCACAAGTATGAACCTTGTGTTCGCAATCTCCCCCTTGATGAGTGCATTGTTCAACACCAACACACAACGGCTGAGAAAAAGAAATAGAAGAAGAAGAAAAGAAGAAAACTCACCAACCGACCAAAAGCCAAAGAGAAGCCAAATAAGGTCATTTGAAGCAAGCACAACTTGGTCCCCAAAGACATGGGCAACGGCTCGACGCAACCAAGCAAAACATGGCTAGCCCTCAAGAAGAGGCAGAAAGCGGGCTCAACACCGCTAGCCAAGCAAGAAGCACTCGAAATGCTAGATCCTCCAGAAAGAGGCAAAGCCTCAACACATCTAGCAATAAGCAATGCAAAACAACTCCCCCTGAGCAAATGCATACATGCACACAATCTTCTCCCCTTCTCCCTTTGAGAACTAGTCTCACCCACTGAGAAGACAACCAATCAAACATGACAAGTGACTCTCCCCCTTGTCAAGTGCAGCAAACATGTGTAATCACTCCCCCTTGTTTCATGAAAGCTTGTGTGTGTCAAATTTCTCCCCCTTGTTGAATAATGCACACAGCAAGCCTAAAATGCAATGACATGCACAAATGCAGAAACTTCGGTATATATAGCAATCAGAGTGAAAAGATGCTCTAGCCGGTAAGACAAATGAGTATAGCAACAATATACAAGTGCTAGCAAATGCTCAAACCGATCAACTAATATGAAATATAAAGTGTAAGCGGTTTTGAGCAGTTTTTCAAGCATGTCAAAGAGGGGTTCACCACCAAAGATAGCACATAGCAAGCATAAGCTGGAAATCAACCTAGTGCTAACAAGGATATACAAGGTGAACTACCCCAAACAAGCGGTCACACATCATGTCAAAAGACGAACCTAAGACTTGTGTTTTTCATTAAATTTTATCGAGTTTGCAGCTTAGCACAAGAATTAGTCAAAACATGTGTGTGCGAGAGGTTATCTGTATTGTCAAGCCTAACTTTTCAACCAAGCGGAGCCTATGTCAAAAGACAATCAGGAGCTCAAAGCAATGGCTTCGGTCATCCACTACAAGGCTCAAGTTCATCCAAATGTGCAATTGGAAGCAGTCTCGATACCTTGATGTGGGACAATACAGACCCATCTCGATCTTTTCATCTCACTTAGCTTAGTTATCAAATTTTAGCACAAGTAAAGTGTCTAAGCAAGTGAATGACTCAAAGCATGAGACATAGCAACCTAGCATATACAAGACAGCATAAAGGGATCTCAACATCCTACACATGCTAGATACCATCTCAAGCGGTGAACATTTTCAGCTTTTCAAGTAAGCTTAATCAAGTTCACATTAGAAAATCATGCTCAACTCATAACATATACCGGATGATCAATAAGAGCCTAAGCCTGACAAGCACCATAAAGTACTCACAAGGCATACTAACAAGAGCATAGTTTCATTCCAAATGTTATATACATGAAGCTCAAAATGCAAGTATATCACAAAATGCAATGCAAATGCACTATCATACAAAGATAAATCAAAACCTAGACTACAAGAGAAACTAAAACTAGTGTACAACAAACAAAGTGCTTCCCTCCTCTAAAAAGGGAAACACACACCCAGTTCTCCTCGCAAGCGAGCAAAAGTCGCTTGATCGAGGGGCTTAGTGAGAAGATACGCAAGCTGATCCGGGTGGCTACGTGATGCAACTCAATGTCGCCTTTCTCTTGATGATCACGGAGAAAGTGAAAGCGAACATCTATGTGCTTGGTCTTAGAGTGAAATCTTTGGGTTCTTAGCAACACCGATGGCACTAGTACTATCACACAAGTAAGGGCACTCTAGAAAACTCAAGACCAAAATCACGTAGGGTGGCTATCATCCAAAGCAAATTTGGGAACAACAAGCGGCAAAGAAGAACATACTCGGCCACGTAGTGGATTGTGCAACGCTAGATCAAGCACGGGATGACCAAGACACAAGGGACGAACCCAAAACCGACAAGTCCCCGACGTGGACTTCCTATCTAAGCGGCAACCAAGCAAAATCAGCATCTGAATAACCGCAAAAGAGAGAGCGAGGAAGAAGCGTAATACCAAAGTCCAAACTCAGGGGGTAAACCGGAGGTACCTCATGATGATGCGCTTCACCGCTTTGACGGTGAGATGTGCGGGGAAGGAAAGCGTCTTGCAGAGGCATACAACAAACCGTATGTCGGGTCTTGTCGCCGCCAGTACAAAGAACGATCCGATCATACTCCGGTATTCCTTCCGATCGACCGCTTCTCCATCCTCATCGGCGCCGAGGGTCGTAGTAGTCGACATGGGCGTCGAAAGAGGCTTGGCCTCACCCATATCAAACTTCTTCAGGACGTCCTTTGTGTACTTGCCTTGATGCACGAACGCCCCATCCCGCGTTTGCTTGATTTGAAGGCCGAGGAAGAAAGTCAACTCGCCCATCAAGCTCATCTCAAACTCCCCGCTCATAAACTCTGCAAACTTGGCATTCAAAGCATGAGAAGAGCCACCAAAGATAATATCATCCACGTATATCTGAACCAAGAGAATGTCACTGCCTTGCTTGAGGAGAAACAAAGTCTTATCTACCGATCCCATCCTAAACCCCTTCTTAAGCAAAAAGGTTTTCAGCCTATCATACCATACTCTAGGGGCTTGCTTAAGACCATACAAGGCTTTGTGCAACTTGAAGACATGGTTAGGATATTTGGGATTTTCAAAGCCTGGGGGTTGTCTAACATACACTTCCTCCTCAATGTACCCATTCTAAAAGCGCTCTTGACATCCATCCGAAACAACTTAAAGCCCTTTAGCGAAGCCGAACGCCAATGAGAACGCGGATTGCCTCTAAGCGAGCTACGGGGAGCGAAGGTTTCCTCAAAGTCTATCCCCTCTTTCTCGGCAATACCCTTGAGCAACAAGTCTAGCCTTATTCCTAACAACCACCCCATCCTCACTCGCTTGTTCTTAAACACCCACTTTGTACCTATGGGATGACACTGCGGAGGTGGAGGAACTAAGACCCAGACTTGGTTTCTCTCAAAGTTCTCTAACTCCTCATGCATAGCATTAACCCAATCAGGATCGAGATAAAAGCGTGTCCAACATCTCGGGGCTCAAAAGAAGCAACAAATGCAGAATGAGCGAAGTGAGAGATGTGATAAGACCCGACCGCGTGACTTCATTTGGTCAATATCACCGATCATCGCTCGAGCGGGGTGACGACGCCGAATGTGTCGTGGAGCCTCTCTGGAAGAAGTCGCCTCCCCCCCTCAACAGCAAATGGTGCCTCCAAAAGGTGCGGCCCAGCCGAGGAAGCCGCTCGAACGGTCCCCAAGAAGTGGAAGTAGGGGGGTGCGGACCGTGAGCTGAAGTAGTCGCCGCAGCTCGATAGGGGCAGCCGGTGGAGTCGGCTCGGGATCACCCCAATCGGCATCGCCCTGCTCCTCCTCCACAAAAATGCTTTCACCAAGCTCTTCATCACCACCTGCACGCTCAAAGACAGGGGTTGTACAAGGCATAGTTTCATTGAATGTGACCTCACAGGTCTCCACAACACGGTTAGTTTCAAGGTTAAGTACTCGATAAGCTCTAGAATGCAAAGCATAACCAAGAAAGATACCGTCGGAGGACCTGGACTCAAACTTGTCCAAATTACCTTGTTTCAAGATGAAGCACTTACACCAAAACACCCTGAAATGACTCACCTTGGGTAGCCTCCCAAATCGCAACTCATAAGAAGTTTTCTTCGTAAAAGCACGGAGAAAGATGCGATTGGAAACATGACAAGCAGTGTTGATTGCTTCGGCCCAAAACCTCCTAGGAGTCCTATGCTCATCGAGCATCGCCCTAGCCATCTCAACAAGGGTCCGATTCTTGCGCTCAACAATGCCATTCTTTGCGGAACATAAGGTGAGGAAAACCGGTGCTCAAGGCCCAAAGACTTACAAAAGGTTTCAAAATGAGTGTTCTTGAATTCTCGTGCCATTATCACTACGAATAGCTCTCATGGCATTCTTAGGGAACTCATTTCTCAACCGAAGAATCAAATCTCGAGCATGTGAAAAAGCCTCATCCTTACTCTCCATGAAAAACACCCAAGAGTATCTCGAAAAAGTCGCCCACAATCACTAACACATACCACTTCCCACCTTTCTCGACCGAACCCGATTTGGACCAACTGTGTCCATGTGAAGTAGCTCGCCGGGTTCCTTAGTCATAATTTGGTTCACGTGTGGGTGAGAAGCGGCTACCATCTTCCCATGACGACAAGGGTGGCAAACAAGATCCTTCTCAAATTTCAACTTGGGCAATCCTTGGATTAAGCCAAATGAGCTCAACCTAGAAAGAAGGTCAAAGCTCAAATGACCAAGTCTCCTATGCCACTTCCAAAGCTCGAGAAGAGGATCGGGCCACCAAACAAATGGGGAAGAGCCAAAAGAGTGAGAAAAATCAGCTCGAAAGACACGGCCAAATGGGACGATCCGACAAACAAGATCTCCCCGAGAATCGAGAACTCGAGAAAAACCATGTTTAAAGCGCACTTCAAAGCCATCCTCAAGGAGTTGCGAAACAGAGAGCAAATTAAAATGCAAGTTCGAGACCAAAGCAACATCCTTGAGAATAAAGCTCGTTAACCCGAATGGTTCCACGAGAGACCACTTTACCTCTACTATTATCCCCGAATGTGATGTACTCTTTGTGTTGCACGGGGTCGAGGGCGGAGAACCATTTAGAACTTCCGGTCATGTGGCGCGAACATCCGGAATCAATGAGCCATGTGTTCTCCAAGCCTCCATCCTACATCAATAGAAAGACATAGGATGAGCAAATGGCACACCACTTTGGGGTTAGTAAACCGAGAAGGATACCGGTGATGCATCATTTGCCCCGAAAAAAGTGTTAGGAAAAACACCAAACATGCCATGTCCCATTTGAGGAAAGCGATCACCACGAGAGGGGAAAACGTGGTCCGCTAGAGGCGTGGGACTCAAAAGCACCGCCGTGAGGTTCATAGTCATATTGACCACGACACGAACCCCGCCGTGCACGACCACCACGTGGTCTCGCAACTGAGGCCTAGCACCTTGAGGCATTGCACCTCTAGGCCTAGTAGTGCGCCTCGAACAAAGCGGTACATGTACGCCATGGGGAGAAACGGTACATGTTCCGGTTGTTCAACTCAAACTCACGCTTCTCATCTCTCTTCCTCCTAAAGCAAAACTCAACCAAGTGACCATCCCTATGACAATACTCACAATGGTACACCTCTCTCTTAGGTGTTTGGCTCACTTTCTTGTGGGTATGGTTCACTCTTGGAGGTGGCTTGGCTTTGGGAAGGGGTTCCTCAGAGATGGAAGGGAGTGTGTCAAGTGGGTTCCTTAGGTGGTTCGGTTTTGGAATCCACACTTGTTTCTGGGGTGGAGCTTTTGGAGGTTCTTCAAATACTCCATCCTTGGTGGGAGACACAAGTGGCTTAGATGGTGTGATTTTGAGAAGCTTGGGAGTAGTGGTAGGTTTTTCACTCGGGGAGCACACCACTACACTCACCAACTTTGCCATAAAGATCATCACCCTTTCCACCGAAGCAAACCCTAATCCCGGTCCACCAATTCCCCTCACGAATTGGTTAACCATCATGCCAAGTTGCGGCTCACTGCAAGACACCCAACTCAAGATGGTCCGAAGGTATGTGTTTTCCTCCTCGGTACGCACCTTGTCATGCCGGCAATTTGCAATCTCTAGCTCCAAACCCTCACAAAGTGCACACTTAGCCACACTAGTGCTATCTGAGTTGGCCTTTTCAAACAAAGCAAGTTTGGCATTCTTCTCGCCAACTCAGATTGCAAGTCCGAGCAAGACTTGCACGCACTCAACGAGCAATGTGTGAAGCACGCACACTATCAAAATCATCAACCAACTTAGCGTACTTGGACTTGCAGACTAGCAAGATCAGCCATGTAAACACTACAAAACTCACACTACGGCTCGTCGACACTATGGGAGTGTTCTTAACTAGCTCAAGCTCCTTAAGCGCATCTTCTAGCTTAGCCTTGTACTCTTTTCTATCCCTAACGGCATGCTTAAGCAACTTATCTTGACGAAGCAAAGTGGCGGTCAAGTCATCAACCTCGGCCGACAAGAGCATCGACGGAAGGTGATACCTTAGATGGGTCGTCGTCGCCGTCGTCGGGAGCATCGCCGTTGCCGCTCTCCACCTCGTCACCAAGTGCCATGGTGCGAAGCCTCCGTGGGTGGAGTCGGCGAGGAAGCAGAGTCCGTTCAGCTTGTCCTCGACCTTCCTCTCGGACTCGTCGTCGCTCGAAGAGGAGGAAGCATGCTCGTTGTCGGAGTCGAGGTCATTTGAGGGAGGCGAGGAAGGCGCGCTCTCTTGCCTTGAACTTCTTCACGAACTTGCGCTTCATCGCTTCCTTGTCAAAGCCTCCCTTGGACTTGTACTTGCCGGAGGTGTACTCGCGCTTCTCCTTGTGCTTGTCGGAGGTGGACTTGCCGAAGGAGTGCTTGTTTCGCTTGGGGACGTTGGCGACGAAGTGGTCGGGGTCGCCGCATCCATAGCATCCATCCTTCGGTCCACCTCGCCGACGATTCAAGCGGTTGTTGTGGAACCGCGAGAACCGGGCCGATGACGAGGGCTACTCATCGTCTCCGAAAGCACGTCCAACCGCTCCTCTCATCACTGTGATCAACGAAGACAAGGCAAACATCGCAGATGAGGGGTTAGTGAAGAACTAGTGACACCGTTACCGACACCAGCGCCATAGTCGGAAAAGAGGGGTTGTGAAGTTTGGCCTGGATCCGGTGGTCGATCTCTTTGGACTTCACTTTGCCGAAGAGCTCGTCCCACGTGAGGGTCTCGTAGTTCTGCGACTCGAGAAGAGCTTGCACCTTCGCATCCCAAACCCTCCGATCAAGAGCATGTAACAACTTCAAAGCTCTCTCATGATCGTCATAGGGCAAGTTTGGCTTGTTCGCACGCATCTTGTTGACAATGGTCTGAAAGCGTGAGAACATAGAATCGATGGTCTCGCCATTAAGCCTGCCGGAAACTCTCATACTCCCCGCTTGTATGTGTCAAAGAGTCCGGTCTTAATTTGGGGAGTCCCCTCGTGATAGCTCTGTAGCTTCACCCGGATCTCTCTAGCAGTAGTCAAGTGTCCGACACGCTCAAACTCGGACTTCGAGTAAAGACTCGAGAAGAGAACATTACGTGCCTCGCTATTGGCATCGTGTTGTTCCATTTGCTCCCGACCAACACGAGCGGGGAGAACAACGTAAGCCTCATTCTCACAAATTTCCCATACCCTCGCACCGAGACTCGGAGATATCGGACATCCGAATCTTCCAGTACGGGTAATTGGTTCCATCGAAAAACGGTGGCTTCCCTCGAACCACGAGCCATGTCGCCTTTCTGCGGATCAAGAATCGGTTAAGGTGGAATGATCCTTAACCTGCTCGATACCAATTGAAGGACCAAAAAACGGCGACTGAGGGGGGGTGAATGGGAGCCTCAAATTTCTTTCGAAACTCTCGGCCATTGTCCCAAAATCGAACCCCAAAAGCAAAACCACAAGCGAAGCGGTAAGATCACGACCTAACAGGTAGGTGGATACCTTTGGAGATGTCCAAGAGGTACAGCGGATCAACCGAGAAAGATCGAAGACAAGCACTCGACGAAACTTCAAAAAGGACGCACTCGAATCCTATCGAGAAGGAAGGAGTGGTCAATCCAAAATACTCGAGTCAACTTGTGACAAGAGTACTTGGATACGAAGTACGTGATGCTAGAAACCCAACGCAACAAGTGGAAGTCGAATCGGAGCTCAAACAATCAAGAAGCGAACAAACCGGACCTCAGTTTCAGCACAGACCAATCTTGGGAGAAAAATAGAAAATCTAACCAAACGGTGTCCAAAAATTATGAAATTTTAACCAGGGGTAGTAGACACCCTAAGGAAGCTTTCCACAAAATATGAGATCAAAACTCCAAGGTTGGAATACCGGACACGTCCGGAATTTACACCGGACACGTCTGGTATTTCCTGCACAGAGCGACTTTGGGAGAAAAATCGAAAACCCAATCAAACGATGTCCAAAAATCCTGAAATTTTAACCCTAGAAACTAGACACACAGAGGAAGGTCTCCACAAAATTTCAGCCCAAAATTCCAAAGTAAAGTGTACCGGACGTGTCCGGTATTCACACAGAGGAAGGTCTCCACCTTACTTATCGACCGGGCTTATTTCATTTTCCAGTTTTTGCCCCTGATACAACTCTGAGCAAACCGCCTAGCCCTAGGGACATTGCGGTCCAACTCGAACCGACTTGATGCAATCTTCGATCCGACGGCCACCGCGCCTTCTCACCGGTAGCTTCGCCTCGACGCGACCTCCCCGATGCCGCCACGTGCCGTCCGTCCGCCTCGGGACCTCCGCCAGGGTTTTGAGGCTCAACCGAGAAAACCCGCCGGGTGGTTTTGAGGCCCAAACCACCGAAACCCTCCACCGTTGGTTTTGAGGCCCAAACCAACAAACCGCCCATGTCCATGCACTTGTCGGCCAAGTGCCGCCAAGAACGCGATCCCGCCCCGGCGATTCCGGGTCCCTCAGTCCAAGTCTCGATCGTCCGCCCTTTCACCGCTCGGTCCATTCGGGCGCTGCCCGCCATCACTTGACCTTCACCTCGCCGTCGGCCACCGCCTCCATGCTCGACACACCGCACAACACAAGCCAAGGTACATGTGGAACTCGTGGCTTTCACCACCATCAGTAGCACCCCATCCGAGATGCTAGTAGTTGAATCAATCACTCATCATCACAACCTGAACCACAAGTATGAACCTTGTGTTCGCATTTGCATTTGATTGTTTGCTGCAGAAATCTAAATATACCATGAGTAGCATATGTATGCATTGGCATTAGTTATCGAAATGGATGTATCTAGTAGGTATATCATATATGACACACACAGCAGCCGCTGATTCTAGTGTGTGTGTTTTTTCGGAGATTAGCTGGCAGGGAGCATATGTATAATTTCCGCTTTCCGCTTGCTGATGCCTTTTTGTTTCCATCTAGTACTCCGTATCTCTCGTTGGGATCAGGTCGACAAGACAAAAAGCTTGGCCTCTCTGACCACCAACCAGGCAGAGGCAGACTCTGCTCTCCGTGGATGCACTTGTAGAGCCTCGACAACAAGTGCAGGGATTCATCAGGTAAAAGAAAGAGCTGACAAAGATGCCAAGAATCTCTTTGCGTACCTTTACCTTCACCTTGAAGCTTCAGCTACTAGTGCCTAGTAGTAACATGCATTACCAAAGCAACAACTGTCTGAAGCAGCGGGTGAAGTCTGACTGGCGTTTGCTAGCTCGATAGCTCTGCAGTGTTTGGTGCACACACATGCAGAGGACGAGTGAGTCAAGTGGTTTCAGAAGAAAGCCCGACCTGTCAATTGAATTGCACGGCGGCCAGCGCATTAGCTTCGTCGTTCCCCCATCAACGCTGTATCGTCGTGATCGTTGGTGATGTGATCCCGAACAGCGCGACTACTATTGCGAGGCCGCGGAAACAGTGAACAGTCATGCCTGTCCGAGCAAAAGGCGTACTGTACGTAGGACGACGAGTTGGCAACACCCTCGGCCGCCGGACCGGATCGAGCTACCCCCAAGCTCGGCCATTAATCTCCCATGCATCTAGCTAGCCCGCCAGGCCAGCCGCCGGTACCGGACGGCGGCCCTATCGATCGACACCTGTTGGCGTACGTCGTGCGCATGCCGCCGGCGTACGTGTCCTTCCGGCCGGCGGCTGCTGCCATTGTTATTAGAGTTGCTACTCCTGTTTAAAGCTGGTTAGGTAATGAGCGTACGACGTGCCGGTGAGGCGTTGCACGCAGTTCGTCGTCGTCACCTGTTCTAGGACGACTAGCTAGCCGCCGACGAAGAGTACTAGACTGATTGTGAGTACTGTATCTGTTGCGTATTCCCAAATCAGGTGATGGGTTATCACAACAAAGAGATAGGCTGAAAACAATCGATATGGTCGATCGATCGTCGATGGAGTCGTACGTAGTCCTTGGTCCTTCCATTTCCATTTGTTATAAGGAAACCAATCAGAAGCAGGACATGGCGGCGGCGTCGGTCGGTCGGTGACCGTTCATGCCATGCGTGGCGCGGGCCGGGCCTGATGATGTGAGTCTCGTGATCCTTTTTTAATTGCGTGTTCACATCGCCGTTTCTCTGCCTTGCATACTGCAACGGCACAGAGAGGTGGACACGGATCATCAAGTACGTACTACTCTAGTGATCATTCACAGCTGGATGGATAAGATGGCTCACCTTGAATTATACTCCCTTCGTCCCTTTTTATTTGTCGCCGTGGGATGCGTGCCACAAGTTTGACTTGATTTATAGAAAATATATACAATATTTATATCTCCAAATAATTTTGTTAAAAAACTAGATCCAAAGATCTTTCCGATGATATTAATTATAATACTAATCGATGATGTTTATTATTTATTAAAATTACCGGCATTTGTATCTCGGGAAGCGAAGCGACGAATAAAAGGGACGGAGGGAGTACGTACTTGTTGCCTATACTTCCCAAATTTCTCTGGAGTGTCATTCTTAAAAAAAAATCTCTGGAAAATACAATGGAAGCATTAACTTGTGGTGCGAGTTTAAGTGGGTGGAGCCAGCAGCTGCCAGGGCAACAGGAGACATGCACCAACGCTGTGACTGTTGTGGCATCATCGCCCATTTCCTTTTCGGAAAATGAACTGATTCGAGCAACAGTAATGTCGTAGGAGTACCAATTTGATTTGAATAGTACGTATACGTATATATACAGACTGAAAGTCAGTCTGAACTGGGAGGCATCAAGCATGGGCGCACGCACCTCCCAAACTCTTTTGCACGCTTGGTTTCCAAGCCAATCAACCAGCGCGGCCGCGGCGGGCAGAGGCACGACACGAGGCTGTATTTTATCCACCAACCTATGCATGCCAGACACGGCTCTCAGTCTCGTCAGAGCCGCTGCCCGCTGCTGCTGCGTCGCCTCGTCGCTTTCCCGGCAACCTTAACCTGCCTAACAGAACCTGAACGTTGCAGAGTGCAGGCCAAGCCTCTTCATAATCCACAAAGGACAATCCATGCTTGCTTTTACATGTCTGTCGTTGTCTACCTGGCCACCTGGGTCCCGGTTTAATGGTGTTTCTGTGAGCGCTGCTAGCTGCTGCTGGCGCAGGATCTCTGATCGATGTGGGGTTTAGGCTAACAATAGAGGAGTAGTACTCTTGATTAGTTCATCTTTGTTATTTTTCTTTTTTGAAGAAACATGGTTGTTAATTCGGGGACCCATGAAAAGGAGACCGTCATACAGAGGCGGAAATTAAATGAACGAATTGACCCGGCGATGGAGGCGTCGATCGAGAAATTTTGTGCGAGGACCAGGAATGTCTCGGACGACGACGACGACGATCCACTGTCGGCAAACGGAGCCGTCTCTGTTGCTGCTGAAGTAGGCGTATCTATATAAGTACTGTATACTCCTATATGGCACGCTGAAGCGAAACTGCTGCCTGAAACGTGTACTGCTCCTCTGTACATCGTCATCATGTGTTCTATTTAAAGACTTGTCATTGTCTAAAAAAAATTGTGTTTTACTCCCTCTTTTCTATGGATGTCACTCAGAAACCATAACTGTGAGGATAGCATGATTTTTAACGATAGAGACAAGGAGACAGAGGGAGCTAGTAGGCTTCTAAGGAGCAAGGATCGGAGGGCAGAGCGTCTAGTTCAGCTGTCCAAATGGCTAGTGATCCCCATATTCGTCAGTTATGCAGACGTATAAATACACTGGAGACCGGTGGTGTACGCGCTACCAGCGGTCGTACACTTATGTATAGACGTATAAATACACAGACACGTGACGGGCATCATTGCATCAGCACACATTCGTCGTTTCGTAAATATACATACCTCGTGTGTGCTACTGCTCCGTAGAAGCGCATGCAACGCAAACGCAACGGGCTCCGGCGAGGCGGCGACAGATGGAGCTAGCGCACCAGAAACAGGCCAACGGGCGCTACAGCGTCTTCACGGGCCCTCGGTATACTTCGCCGGCCGCTCACGGGACAGCGAGTTCCGGCCAACGACCGGATCGGAGCACCGGAACAAAACTACACGCCTCCCGTGGAACGGCGCGCCGGAGGCAGCCAGGGGAGGAGGAGGCGGAGGAATACGCCGGCCACCCGCCGTACGCCTGGCCCACGGCTGGTCCACCATTTGTGGCTTGTGTGTTGTGCCCTCACAGATCCGTCCGTGCTCCTCTGTTTGTTTACATGTCAATTACGCGTATCCCATGCATGCATTACACTACACCATCTTCGTACAGCACTGTTTTATAGGAGTGGTTGCGCGGCTGTTTAGACGTCGCTTATTAGCGATTAGCATACTACCCTGCTGCATGAATGCGATAGTGCAGAATTATTGCTCATGAATTCTGACCGACTGACTCGTATATGCGAATTTTTCCCGTTCATTCGTCCTAATTAGGATATCGTAATAATAAACTGATAAATGCCTGCATTATTTATTTATTTGTTTTGGCCAAAACAGTGCAAAGAAAATGACGAGCAACAAAAGTGCTTGAGATGAAATTGATGGGCCGGCCGGGCCCACGGAACACCGAGTCCACCAACGTTCACAACGACGAAACAAGAGGGAACTCCCACAGCGCCATAAAACAGAGCGCGGCTGCCGCCCGCGACACGCTCCGCCTCCGCCTCCCTCCACTCCCTCGCCACCACCACCTCTGCTCCTACCCTCCTGCAACCTGCTCTGCTGCGCCTAACGGCTCGGAGGCGGGGACGGCCCCACCGCCACCGAGCTCTCAACCGCCGATGGACGCCGCCGGGCCGCCATCGGCCGTCGCCGGCGGCGCGGCCCTGGCCGACGGCGGCGGCGGCGGCGGCGGCTCCAACTCCAGCTCCAAGACCACCCTCTTCGGCATGCCGGTTCCCGTCGCGGTGGCGTCCGCCGCCGCACTCGTCGTCCTGCTCGTCCTCACCGCGGTGGCCGCCGCCGCGTTCTTCGCGCGCAGGCGGGGCGCCAGGCCGCCCTCGCTGTCGCGCGTCGAGCACGCGCCGTCGTCCTCCGCCTCCGGCTCGGGCTCCTCCCGCGCCGCGTCGTCCGCGCGCAAGGAGAAGGCCGGCGCGGACCAGGGCGCCGCCGGGGCGGGCGCTACAGCCACCGCCACCGCCACCTCCTCTGGCGTGGCCAGCTCCTCCGCGGCCGCGAGCTCCCTCGAGTCGCCGGTGAAGAGGAAGGCGGAGGCGGTCCGGGCCGTCGTCGTCGCCGGGGCCGCGGCCACGGGGTGGAGATGGAGATGGGGTGGGGAGGTGGTACGACCTCACGGAGCTGGAGGTCGCCACGGGCGGCTTCGCCCCGGAGAACGTGGTCGGGGAAGGAGGCTACGGCACCGTGTACCGCGGCATCCTTGCCGGCGGCGAGGTCGTCGCGGTCAAGGACTTGTTTGATCACAAGTGAGTGGCCTGTTCTTCACTTGCTGTCCCTTTTTCCTTTGTACTGGTGGTATCTTTCTTTTCTATCTATCCCAGATCATGGTAAAAGCAAGCATCGAACTCCGGGGTTCACTTTCAGATTAAAAAAATGCTCGTTACTTGACCATCTATACTAATTACTAAATTGACGTGTGTAAAATATAAATTAACCGCCCTAGTACATAGTACAATTGTGTTCCCTCGTCCTTGTCTTTCTGGTGTAAATGCCTGAATGGAATGGGTAAGATTTGGACAACTCTCCTAGAGTGAATGCAGTTCTTGGTCATTGGTCACATTGCCCAAGGGTGGTTGTAGTTTTGCTGTTGATGTGGCTTCAAGTTAGTCATTTACTATCATGGTCATGTAAAAAAGCTTGTAGAGCATGTTTTTATTAGCTTAAAAGCAATACTTCTGACTTCTGTTACCAATGTGAGTTTTCAGCTCTAGACATGTGGACTGCACGAATTGAATCCATTGACTGCTCAGCAACTACAGCAACTAACCATTCGTGATAGCAGCATTTCTTTTCCCTGATTCGAAAAGCACTCTTTGAATTTTGTGCATTTTGAGTTCTCCAAAAACAGGGAGAAAATGTTTAATAACTGGAGAATTCTTTTCGTCTTTGCTACACAAAAAAACAAAAACAAAAAGGTTTGATATCTTTGATGTCTTTGTTAAACTTTAAAGTTAGTAGTGGGGTTCACAATGATCTTAACAAGTCACCGAAGAACGCAATTTTGCTGGAGAGAAAATCATAGACATAGCAGGCGTGTCCACACCTTTGATCCTCACTGCTTGTTGTGTAGCACGACTGTGACATTATTGATCTCGATGATCCTGTGAATCCATGGATATAATTTAGTGTAAGTGCTTGGAGACTGGCAATCAACGTGCCTGAACCGTGACCTCTTTCTGTCGTGTGCCCTTTTGTGTCTTCCAGTTTCCCGTCTCTCTTGGGTTTCATCTCTAGCCTACCCCAACTTGCTTGGGATAAAAGGCTTTATTGTTGTTGTTGTTGTTGTAGTGTATGCATGTCGACAATGTCCACGGACTAAAGTCAATGATTTACAAACAAAAAAAAAAGTATGTATTTTGTTTTCTCTAGGCTACGTATGATTGTGATATGAGTAGGTGAGTCTTTTTGTGCTTTTGTGTGATGGCCCATGATATGTCCATCTACTTGTTGGTTGAGCTTCGTCGGTAGTCATATGGGCCACCGATCAAATCCTTTCTTTCAAGAAAACATAAAGCAGGGGAAAGGCAAAGCGACGACCAAACTTTTCCTTTTTCAGCTTCATATAATAGGCATATATAGATCTATATATGATATATCCATCTAAAATATGCAGTGCAATGAACTTTGAAGCTGTGTTAGCTTTCAAGGAAATCAAATGCATGCACGTGGGTTCCTGATAGATTGCCACAGAAGCAACAGTTATTGCTGTTTCTTACCTCAACCATACCATATGCTAGGACATTTATTTAGGGTAAAGCTCGAGAGGTAGGGTAAAGCTCGAGAGGTAAAATGGACAGTGTGGCTAGAAGTTTATGCTCTGACAATAGCTTCACCCACCAATCATCGGCATGTTGATTGAGATGACAATTTGTTTTAGGGGTCAGGCTGAGAAGGAATTCAAGGTGGAGGTTGAAGCCATCGGCAAAGTGAGGCACAAGCACCTTGTCGGGCTCATCGGGTACTGCGCTGAAGGCCCTAAACGGTGAGTGAATTCACCTGAAGGACTGTCGGCCACTGACAAGTACTTGCTGATAGTCTGATTGATACTCACTGTCACTGGCAATGCCATAAATTTGCATTCACAGGATGCTCCTCTACGAGTTCGTGGAAAACGGCAACTTGGAGCAGTGGCTGCACGGCGACGTCGGGCCAGTCAGCCCTTTGACGTGGGAGATTCGGATGAAGATCGCCATCGGAACGGCCAAAGGGTATGCTCATGTTCTGCTGAAAGTTTCGCATTCTCTGAATGCATAGGGAAATCGACTGCTTGATAATGTTGGTCATGTATGCCGCAGCATCGCGTACTTGCACGAAGGCCTGGAACCGAAGGTGGTGCACCGCGACATCAAGTCGAGCAACATCCTGCTGGATAAGAAATGGAACCCCAAGGTGTCGGACTTCGGCATGGCCAAGGTGCTGGGTTCCGGGTCCAGCTACGTGACGACCCGGGTGATGGGCACGTTCGGGTACGTGGCCCCCGAGTACGCGTCGACGGGGATGCTGAACGAGAGCAGCGACATCTACAGCTTCGGCGTGCTGCTCATGGAGCTCATCTCCGGGCGCAGCCCCGTGGACTACAACCGCCCCGCCGGCGAGGTGAACCTGGTGGAGTGGTTCAGGGGCATGGTGGGCAGCCGCCGCGTCGAGGACCTGGTGGACCCGCGCATCGCCGCGCCGCCGCCGCCGAGGGTGCTCAACCGGGTGCTGCTCGTCTGCCTCCGCTGCATCGACGCCGACGCGCACAAGCGGCCCAAGATGGGGCAGATCGTGCACATGCTCGAGGGCGACGAGTTCCCCTTCCGCATGGTGATTCTTTTGCTTTGCTTTTTTGTTGTGTTCGCTTGACGGTGTCGCTGGCTTTGCATTTAGTGGTGATTGACTGACACTTACACGCCCGTCGTCTGTTCTTGGTTTTGCTTTTGCTTGATGCAGGAGCACCGCTCGCCGCGGGCGTCTCACCGGACGTCGACGGGCTCGCGGCCGTCGCTTCTGTCGGAGAACGTCGGCGCCGCCGACGACTCGGACAAGTCGATGTGGAGATGAAGGATCCCAGCTGCAAGCAACCCCTACAAAACGCACCTGGCGCGGCGTGCGAGGAGCTGGAGCTGGGGCTTCGGTCGGGGCTGGAGTGGACTGACTTTTTTCTTTTTCACCCGGTGTAAATTTTTGTTGTTTATTCACGGCGGGATGAGCGTTCTAATTTGCTATGCTGCTCGTTTGGTTTTATGGTGTTTACCGTACGTAATGTATGATTTGGCACAGCCGCACAGATCCGTTTTGTTGTTCATTACAGTATTACTAGGCTTGCCACATGCTCGGATTGCTTCCGGGATAACGGGACAATGGGAGATAAATATTTGACCAAGTTACCTCGACGGCTCGACCATCAGATCTCCAAACAAATAGTCACTTATTTGCCTAGCAGAATGGGCGGTATGTGGCTAACAGAATGGACGAGGATTCCCTGCAGCGCGTCTCCAAATCGCATCGGCTGCATACGCTCTCAGCGTGCTGACACGTTAGCACCCAAAGGATCAGACGCTCCCGAGCGGCCGAGCCGTGACAGGAAGCCGCCTCCTCTTTCTATAGACCTGCACCGCACCACGCTCGGCTTGGCTTCGTCAGGCTCAAATCACGCTCGGCTTCATCCGTCCTATGGGTTCGGCTCCTACGCGGCGAGGCAAGAAGCAGCACGCGGCGTGCTCGGTCTGCTCCGCCGTCGCGAGACCGGCTGCACGCGGGCGAGCTGCGCCCCGACGGCCGCGAGACGCGCGGCCGAGCTCCGCCCTGGCAAGCAGCAAGCGGCGTGCTCGGCCTGCTCCGGCGCCGCGAGACGTGCGGACCAGCTCCGCCGACCCACGGATCCACGGACTGCAAGCGGGCGAGCTGCACCACGACTGTCGCGAGACGCGAGGGCGAGCTCCGCCCTGGCCTCTACAAGCGCGCAGTCGAGCTTCCTCCATGGTAAGAACACTGATTCTAAACGTATTGTTCCTATTGTGCAGGTCTCAGACTTGACTCTGAAATCTAAACTGCCTCGAGAGCATAAACAATGCCTTGAAACCATTGGAAAATTGGAAATTGGTTCATGGCTACCATTAACAGAGTATCTGATGATGTGCAAGAAATGCTATTTATCCACTTTATCAGACCATCCTCATTTATTATGAAACTCAAACCATCCTCTTGACTACACACTGAAGCAGTGGAATTATACATGTCTTTTCTTGTTCCATGAATTATTGTAGCTAACATGGATGGATGAACATCAATGTTTTTAATTGATTTCTCTCCTACTGTGTAATGGTGCTCAGTCTTACTAATCTACATGGTGTCAACATATAATTGGAAGGTTGGCTCAGAATTGCGAAGCTGCACGCAAAAGCCGGCTGCAAAAGAAGGTGATGGTCTGAGCATCAGCAGTGACTTTCCCCAGTTCCTGACAGTTAACTTTGGTCAATGTGCCATTTAGCAGCTTGAGTGCTGTAAGCTGAAGCTTTCTCGGATGGAACAGGACAAGCAACAACGGGTTTAGTCTTTTCGACATCAGTCATTGAACTTGTATCTTGTGACTGAAATTATCACCCTGTTATGAAATGTTTAAGGTAGGTAGACTTTTAACTGAAATTTAATTTGGTTTGTGATTTCACTGGAATGCATATGACTGAACTTAGATTATCTTTTTCGTTATTGTGTACATGATGCTACCGTGAAGACTGCTGCCGAGGAGACTAAATGATCATAAGCCTTCTTCTCAATTACCGGATACTGCTGTTAGTATGTTGCTGCTGTGATCATGAGAAGCTAGTGTATCTGTTATTTGAAAACTAGTGGTCTCTGTCATCTGAAAAATGGTAGCTGCTATCTGAAAACTAGTGTATCTGTTATCTCATATCTGTAGGTGTTTTGGCTATATGATTTGATATCTGAAAATGGGAGTGATACATGCAGTCGGCTCATCCACTCCCGTCGCGTACGTCATTTGGAGCAGCTTTTGGATCCATCTTGTTTAGTCCTCTCCGACTACATTCGCTCCTTCCCTCAGATCCTATGGCTACCTTTCTCGTTCATAACTGGAGGTAGAGTTCCAAATCTCGGGTTCAATGTAGTTTGATTCTACATGTTAGCTAATGGATTTCTGAAATTTTGTTTCAAAATAGGTGACTTAACTGAATCGTAGAGGGCACCTGCTTACATGATCATTGTTGGAGCATTGAAAGGATACTAAGTCTGAGGATGGACTGAGCTGGCGTAGCGCTTTGGAAGCCAGAAGATGTGCCGTTGAGTTCTGATTTCTTGGCACCTTGTATATGTTGCTGTTGGCTCCAGAGTTGTGGTTGAGATTTGAGAAACATCTGGGTGAAGTATCCGATGGTCCAATGTGGCGACGATGACATGTCTGGTGCATTGTACAAGCTGAGAAGCTGTTGACTGTCAGTTTGAAAGATGGGGCTTGTATGTTCATTGCCTGAATTAGTGCGGCAGCTGTAGCCATTGCCGCCGCTTCAGCCATAAGCACGGATGATATTGCTTGCATCAGCCATATTTCTATCCAGTTGTGCTTCTGCTTGCCAGGCATCTGGATCGTTGGTGCTGCTAATGTCGATAGTACTAGAGGGGGGGTAGTCTTTCAGTGTGTATAACTGAACTAGAATAATTGTATGGGTCTCAATATCTGGGTGTCTAACTGATACCATTTTATTCTGTTGTGTCAAATGACCCATATGTAAATGTTCTAACATGATTGATGTACAACGTAATTCTTTTCAATGTGAAATACATATGCCATGTTAGATGATCTTGAAGTCTGGAATATGATATTGACATGTGAAATATATACAAGACTGACATTACTAATAAAAAAGAGTTCTAAGCTGTAGCATTAATGGATACAAAAATAAACAATTCAGAACTAACATTCCATAATTTATTACAAAGCAACACAGGTACTTTACTTATTTTTCCTGATTTGGCACTCCACTAAAATGTAATTTTCTAGCAGTTGAATGCATTGTAGCATTGTAGCACTCAAGTAAGAGACTTGTATATCCTCCTTGGATATAAGGAGCATCAACTGTAGAAGAATTCCCATACATATGAAACTCTGGCAGTGTGGCATTAGCATATCCTTTTTGGATCAAAGGATGAGATATGGTCAAAGATTGCTCTATTGCAGCAGGTTGAAGTCCCTGTGTCCAAAGCATATGAAATTGTACATAAAAATTGCCACGAAGTAAGTTAAGAAAAAAAGAATATAAAAAGAAGTCATGTCTTACGGTCAAATAATCTGGATCAGCACTATCTGTATTTTCTACAACATCAGTTAGGGGTTTTCCTATAGGCAGACATATATATAATTAGATTGAAAAATAGTGTGAAAGCAGTCATGATAGAGACACAATCAGCTAAGAATGGGTACGAGAAATACCATTTTTCTTTGCACTTTTCTTCTTCCTTTTTGTGTTCTTTTCAAGTACTACTCCGTCCCAAATTATTTGTCGTCTCCGGTTTTCGTGCCACAAGTTTGACTCGATTTATAGAAAATACGTGCAATATTTATGTCTCCGAATAAATTTGTTAAAAAACTAGACCTAAAGATCTTTCCGATGATACTAATTATGATACTAATTGATGATATTTATTATTTATAAAAATTACCGGCAATTGTTTCTCGGGAAGTGAAAGCGACAGTTATTTTGGGACGGAGGGAGTACACTTTGTAACCGTTTATTCTTTGAGCTTTTTATGACACGAGGAACTCTAAATGATATTGATCCTTTCAATTTGTCCGTATCACAGTTAGTCGAAGTTAAAGGAATCCCATCTGTTTTTTCTTGCTGTTTGCTCAAAGAATTGTCCACTTTGGAATCAAAATTATCGATGGTTGTCTCCAACTGAACAAGAAGTTCTTTTGACACTGAACACTTAAGTGCAAGGGATGTTGCCTTTCGTGAGATACGTGCAGCATGCGTTTTCATACTTTCCTTCTCTGATGCTTGTTTCTCAATATAAAATCCTCTTTTCGCATATTTTGTCCATCTATTTAGTATATATTTGGATGGCAAATTGAAAACATCATTGACACTGAAGACTTTGAAGGCATGCTTGCATAGTATACCTACATGATAATGATTTAGTTTTTTTCATCTTTATTTATAACAATCTATATTGTAATTTAAAGTGTGTGTACATACCTATGGACTCATACTTCCTGCAGGAACACGTAATGTCCATATCCACAGTATTGAAGATGACGGTCGTTGCTCCATGAATAGATTTCATATGCGTAACCATATATGTCAAAATTGGCCCATCTGTTTGCAACAATTTACAGGTAAATGAGAAATGTAGTTTAAATTCTTCTTCAAACTCTGAATAGATCCTTCTTGTATATGATTCAGCTGCAGTCTTCAAGAGAGGTAAATTTGGGTTGTAGGTAGCCGGGGTTTTTCGACGCGAGTTAAAATCTGCGTTTAACTCATTTTCACGAAGGCTAGCAGAAACCTTCTCACATTCTACTAGGAGCTCTGAAAGTCCGAGTTTCCTACGAAATCTTTTCTTGAATACATTGTTCATACCTTCACTCCTTTGAGTCGAGGTCATATCACCTGTAAATGAGTCACGGTAGACAATAGCCCACTTTTTCCTTAAATCATATAGGTTTCCCATCCATTGGTTCTTCTCAAGATCATACTTGCTCAACAATTCATGCCACTTCTGAATGAACATATCTTCAGATCTATCTTCATACACACATCTCTTAAAATCGGTAGAAACTTATCGTGGTGCTTCTGAATTACATGTCCGAGATGTTTAGCGGCATTAAGATAGATGTGCCACAAACAAAGACGATGGCTTGTATTCCTGAATACATAAGCAATTGCTCCCGCCATGGCTGCGTCTTGATCGGTGAAAATTGTATTTGGATGCTTTCCCGACATTGCGGTTAGAAAGGTTTCGAAGAGCCAAACAAATGATTCAATAGTCTCATTAAATATCAAAGCAAAGACCAAAAATTATTGTCCGCTTATGATGGTTGGTTCCAACAAATGGTGCAAAAGGCATTTCAAACTTATTAGTTTGAAAAGTGGTGTCAAATGACACAACGTCACCAAAGCATGCATAATCCATGATAGACCGACCATCCGCCCAAAAAGAAATTAGCCATCCGATTATCCTCCTCATCTATTTGAATAGCATAAAAAGGTAGGATCTTCTATCGCTTATTCTTCAAGTATTCTAATAGTGTTTGTGCATCATTTGATTCTAAGTACTTCTTGCGCTCACGGCCAATCTCATTTTTGCAGTCCATCTTTGAGAACGGCATTTTGTCAGATCCTCCATAAAACACCCTCATAAACTCATACACCTGTGATGGCTTCATTCCAGCTTGTCGTATTTGGCCAATCAACATCCTATCTGCTTCTACAACACGCCGTTGGGATCTCAGCATATGTGATTTACTTGGACTAGCAAGATAGTGATTATGATCAAGTACAACTTTTTTTGCACTGTCCAAGTCCCTTCTCTACTGACAGTAAACTGAATACGTGCATCACAACCCGTCCTTGTACTATCCTTCGATATCTGAGTTTCTCCTTGTCCTTGGCAACTGCAAACAATATATTTTTGAGGTATACTACCATCTCTTCGTCGCCTTGTCTGGCTCTTTCTTATACTAAACCTAGCGTTACTGGCATAGGCATTATACATCTCATAAGCTTTGACCTCTAATTCAAAAGTCATACCAACTTTAGGAATTATTCCAACTTTATCAACCACCTGTTATAAAATCGAATGAGAATTAAAGCTATATTGCCATAATATATTTATAATTGACTTCACTGTAGCTACTTTGTGAAAAAAACATAACCTTATCTGATATTACTCCCTTCAGGTACCACATGATGGAGTGCGTTGTCATTAGCATAAGTGTTATCGTCGATATCAATGAAATGTTCTGTATGCACACATTTATATTTATACACGATGAAACTACACAAAAGATAGGAGAGGGAGATCGAGGACCAAATGACGACCATACCTGCTTTGTCTGCTCTCCGTTGACTCCACGAACAGAGGGAGACACCATGGATGACGGTTTGTCTTGGGATGGTGACAAATTCTTGCCTTTGCATCGTCCATGGAGACGGGCGATGCAAGGACCACCTTCCTGGCCTCCTTCGTTGTCATGCCAGCCGCCCCTCGATGAAGACCTCGATGGCGCAAGGACTAGCACCTTCTTGGCCTCCTCCTGTCATGCCGGCTGCGTCGTCCATGGAGACGGCAAAGCACAAGGTCTAACACCGGTATCGCAGATGACAAACGCACCTCGGTCTTAATGGCGGAAGCGGGCTGCAATGGTGCTAGCTGCACATATTACTAGCAGGATGCAACTCCAACACACTAATTTCCTAACCGACAATCAACAGTTAGCTCTCTTTTTCAACTCTGCAGATCACTCCAATCCACCGGACTGGCGTATCAAACCTTTAACCCAGGAGTTCCTGAATATTACTGCAAATACAGGTTCAACAATCTACAAGGTGGATAGACACCAAAATCAAACGGCGCATACACTGGCTACGCAGGCTTTCACTTATTGTCTCCAATTACCTCATTTATCTGAGGTTACATGTATTACAGCTGATCACAGCGCCCCTTGTTCCATCAGGAATATCATGCATTCTATTTGCATGACCAATGTACACATTCTATCAGCTTCATGCTGTTAAATAAATTCATGTTCCTTGTCAAAAAAAAAATCGCCGTGTGCATGTACGCAGTTCCTTCTTGTCGAAGGTGCTTGCTTCCGAAGCCAATAAGAGGCTTGCGTCGGAAGCCAAAAAAGAGGCCGGCTAATTATGCCTCACTCAGCTAACGAGCCGAAGGGCTGGTGAAGCCGAGCCAAAGGGCTGGTACGGGAGAAGGCGGCGTCTTCGCAGCGGTCCTGATTCGTCCGTGTCCACGCGTCGCACGCCGCGGATACGTATGCGGCCGATGCAATTTGAAACGCGCATTGCGAGGGAATCCCCGCCAACAGAATGGGCGGTATAGATAAA
>JADLZL010003475.1:0-156989 GCA_015844335.1 Chrysopogon serrulatus
ACACCTCAAGTGTTTAGCATGCATTAGGCTAAGTAATTAATTAACTTTAATCTTCATTAAGCATGGCATAAGCATCATCAAGCATTTAATTCTTAAATGCATCATCATTTCATGTGATTGCATTTTGTTTGATAATTAATTGCTTGATTGAGTGTTAGTTAATTAATTAGCTTGCCAATGACTTGATCAAGTTTGGAATCCCTTGCCCAGCAATTTGAAAAGTTTTAACAAAATTTATTGCAAAAAGTTTTGATGGGATTTGGAGCAAAAAGAAAATAAATTGAAAATCTCCTTTTATTGCCTTAAATTCAAAATGAATTTGCAATTCAAATTTTATTGAGAATTTTGAGTTGACCCCAAAATGAAAGTTGTTCATCTTAATTTTTCTCTACAACTTTTATTTTGGACACTTGGTCTGAAACTGCTTTTAAAATTGTCAAAAGATGCATTTGAATTCAGGTTTAAATTTTCAAAAAAAAAGAGAAAAGAACCGCAAGCGGCAGGGTTTTTCGGCCTGCTGCGGCCCATTGCCCACGCCCGCGCGCGCGCGCCAGCAGCGTCGCGCCGCGTCGTGGCCGACCGCTCAGGCCGTGGTCGCCTGTAGCAGCCGTCGCGCCGCCCAGCGTCCGGCGTGGCCGGGCGAGCCTGGCCGGCGGGACCTGCAGGCCGGCCATCACCCCGCCGCCGCCCGGCCTCCCGCATCCGCCCCCACTCGCCCACTCCCTCTGCCTTTCTCTCTGCTCTGCCCGAACGGGAGGGAGGGAGGGCCGCTTCGCCACCGCCCGCTCGAGCTCCGCCGCCGCCGTTCGAGCTCGTCGGGCCTCCGCCGCCCACCAAACCGCGCCACGAGCCACCTCGCACTCCTCCCACCTCCTGCCAGGCTAGCCGTGTGCGTCGAGCCTAGGTGAGCTTCGCATTTCGCGTCTTCCGCCCGCGGCCGCCATCGCCGGGCTTCGCCCGCGCGGCCGATGCCGCTTCCACCGCCGTTCACTCCTCGCCACCGCGGCGTCTTAGGTGCCTTAGGAGCTGCGCTAGTAATGCCAAGGGCAATCGGACCGATTAGGGTTCCGTAGCCACTCACCGCGGCCTCGCCGTCCACGTCGCTATCGCCATTAGCGCGCCGCCACGCCCGCAGACGAGCTGCAGGCTGCCCAATCCAAGGCGTCCAACTTCGTTGGTCGGGTTCGCAGTGAGCGTGGTGGGGCTTGTGCGCACCTCGCCTCGGCCTCTCCCTCGCCGGAGGCGGCCCGGCCAGCATCACCCGTCGCGCCGCCGCCGCTTCACCCGCCGCCGCCGCGTTTTTGGCTCGCCGCCGACGCAACCAACACCACCATTGGGTGCGGCTCTTCGAGGGGGAACACGTTGGTGCCCCCAGCTTGCCGGCGGCCCGCCTCGCCGCCCGGTGAGCTAGGGCGGTCAGCGGCGGCTACGCTCCACGGCCGGCCGACCGGTGGGGTCGGTTGACCCACCGGGCCCGCGCCTTGTGAGCCCTGGTCAATGGACCGGCTGCACCTAGCATTTTAGAGCCGGTTTTCTTTAAAAGATTTTCCAAAAAAATCGATTTAAATGCTTTTTAATTTGTAGCTGGTGCAAATGGAGTCCAAAATTGATAATTCTTGTTTTGTTGGATTCCTGGTGAATAGATATATCTAGAAAAAATATGAGATGCAATTTTTGTGGTACTTTACTGTGTAGTTTTATTTAATTGCTTAAATGGCTGGCGAGTAAATGCATGGTAAATTGTACATTGCTCTGAAAAATGTGATTCTTATTTTGTTAGACTTGTTATGTGATGTAGTTTCTGGGAAAAATATGTATCATGCAGTCTCTGTGTAAAAATATTGAGATGTGATTTAAATTCAATTCTGGGCTGATTCTTAAATGATTTTTAATAAATTAAATATGAGGAATTATGCCTTGATAATTTTTGATGACTGCTCTTGTGCTAAGAAGTTCTAGTTAAAATTATGAAATCTGTTGTTTGACACTTTTCACAGTACAAAGTTATTAAATGTGCAATTCTGTCCTGTGGCTTTATCTTTTTATGTAGGCTGTTGTGCTTGATGAAATGTGATGAAAATTTTATCATGGCCTTGTTATAGCATGATGTAGCTCCTGTAATTTTTGTAGAGTTTTCTGGACTGTCTAGACAGAGGTCACAGTTCAAGCCTATTGTTTCACATGAAATGATAAGGCTTTGATTTGATTGCTTTAGTAGGTGCTATATTTACTTTTGAGCACTTTTAGTTATGTTTGAAGTGTTGGTCCTGTTATACAGCACCATAACTGTAGTGTGATGTTTATCCGTGATTAGTGTTACTTCTCTTTATACATGTGTTGTGAGTATGTGTGTGTGCTTATACACACCTCCCTTCTTTATACACTTCTATAAGTGTTTAGAGAAGAGATATGCACATACTCAGTAAATAAGTTAAGTTGTTAGTAGAGAGGAGATATACACCTACTCTGTCAAAAGATCTGTTAATCATCTTCATTCATGAGCATCATACGTGTGTGCATTCACTATACTTAAGAATGTGCATCGCATCATACAGGTTCGCAGGAGGACCCCCAACTTTCAGAGATCGAGGAGAACCCTCAGGAGGAGTTCCAGCAGGAGGTTCCAGCAGGAGGAGACGAGGAAGACCTACCTGAGTGCCCGAACCACTTCGCTAGTGACTTCGAACAAGGCAAGCACCGGAGCATCTACTTACCTATGTTTTCTAACAGTCTAATTATGCTTTATGATTGTTGCATTAAGTATAGGAGTTGTGTGTAACCGTTGATGCATTATATCCTTGCTTTACCATTGAATTAACCACCTTGATATACCCTGCTAGTCTAGGGCGAGTATTATGCTTAGCTTGCCTAGACGGTAGAAGTCGGGTGATTTCCTGTCATCCGCAAGTATAGGTGGTTACTTATGATTGATGGAAGGCTTATGTTGATATCATCTGGTTGATGGTTATGGTTATGATAAATGGAGACCGGACGGAGTCTTGTGGGGTTGCTGGACCATAGTGGTTCCGTCTGTGTCGATTAAGGACCGTACCGTTTTTGTACCGCAAGTCATATTGAACGCATGCCTCATACTTAGCTGGCCGGATAAGCACTTCCGACCGCGAAGCCTAACACTATCCAGGCCGGTTCTCGATCCGTTCGCACCGTATTGGAGATGGATGAGGGACCACAGGGGCGCGAAGAGTAAGTCCGAGGTCCAGCATGGCTGGCTAAGGCAGTCGGGCAGTCCCTGGGTACGGTGGTTCTATACGAGTCCGCGTACTTGTTTTTTTCGGATACGTGCCACGGTGATCTGTAGCTCACCGACGGGTGAGTGTGGTTTGTGTGAGGAATACCCCCTGAGCTCAGTAGTAATCGATTCGAATCGCCATCGTTCCTGGACAGTGAACACTTTGACTTGAGCTGCAACATCGTAGTAATGATTATGGAATGTGGTTAATGATGATGATGGGTTAAGCTAATGATTATGATTATGGTTACTACTTGCTTGCTTAATCATGACTAATATATTATAATGATGCATAGTATAGGTGCTCACCTAGCATAAATAGGAATGGTTAAGCTGAGCTACCACTTTAAATGTTATTACCGTCTTTTGCAAAAGAGTCAAGCTATCCCCAGATAAAGCCTGCCATACTCCTTGGAGTCTTTTATTTTGAGTCGGTCGGGTAAGTCTAGCCGAGTACCTTCTCGTACTCGGGGTTTTTCCCGCTTGTTGTTTGTGCAGACGGACATACCTTCCACGGGTGCTTGTGCTACTGTCTTTTTTCAGTGGACTAGAAGACGGGGCAAGGTTAAATCTTAATATTCTCCCCAACTGCTTTTGATGGATAGACTCTAGACTGGCACTGTATTAATCTTTAAAAATGCGTGAGTTGGGTTGAGCTTTCAAAACTACTTTGCTTTCGCTACTCGGATCTTAAGAACTTGGTTGTAATAACTTTATTTCCGCACTCGATGTTGTCGAACTATTTGTGAAATATTGTAACGTGTGAATGGTGACGCTAAACTTGTGCGATCTTGGTTGATGATGTTTGGTTTGAAATCCTTCGAGATTTCCGGACTACCGGGTTTATAATGGCTTAAGTGTGACGATTACTTGCTTAGCGAGTGATTTTTCACTTATGCTTTTATAAATTGGTCGGTTCTGTTACTTATGTTTTCTGAACTCATGTTGCGATTGTGTTTATCTGGATGGTGCATATGTTGCACACATATGCTTGCATGTGTTTTATACAAATGTTGCATATGGTTGCAATGGTTTGTTTCTAGTGTTTCAACTGCCCTTAGACGTATGTTGCACTGTTGTTTTTGGATGTTTCAAAATTAGATAGTGTTGCATCTTTTCTCCTAGAGCGTACACTCGCAAAGCATGCACCGCAACCGAGTTGGTATGACCGCGGGGTAGGTGCAACCATCGGCTTCAGCAGAGACGTAGCGGCAAAGAAAAGCATGCGGGACATGTGTAGGCGTCCAGCATGTGGGCAGACACAAGGCAACAAGGCTCCTAGTAGCAGCAGCAACAACAAGTGGCTTGTGAGGCAGGCACTGGGGAGCACATGTGGGCGGGCCCTGCCTGTACCGTGCATGGAGGGTGCGGCGTAGGAGGCGTGGAGGGCGCACGAGAAGTAGATATTTGGGGGAAGCAACGTGAGTGGGCTCCTCTGGGGCGTCAAAGTGTGTACTTGCGCGGGCGTCCGGATGCAAGATCAGAGTGTGTACTTGCGCGGGCGTCCGGATGCAAGATCTGTCCGGACGTCCGGGCGCTAGAATTAATGTTTTTATAATTTCTCAGTTCTTCAAAAGGTAAAGCTCTTCCAAGTCTCTAACCTCTTCTCTACTGCGCGCGTGCTCACCTAAGGAACTTTGGGGCCGGGATTTGATCGTCACGCCACGCTTAACTGCTGTTGAATTGGGCTTGCGTTGACCATGTAGGCCCGTTGGTTTTTTGGGCTCATATTCTAATGTGGTCCGTAAGAGCAGCTTGCGATTACGAGGTGTCGTCTATGAGACACCGGCCGGTCTTCCCGGCCTAGCCCACAAACTCGCTAGAGTTCAGACTTCAGATATGTAAATTCTTCCGTTCAGTCATTCATTCAGTGTCATGTGGCCAACTTTATGAACTTCTAGTACGTATAGAAACAAAAGCAAAAGCACATTTTTTAAATTTATTTTTTATATCAACACGCATATACGCATGTCATGTCATGCATCGTGGAATCAGCGGTCCTACAAACAAGTAGTACATCCGTCTTAGAAAATTTCAAGTATATGCATTTTTTCACTTCACATGAAATTAAACATATACAAGTTTGATAAAAATCTATACAAAAAACTATTCCCTCCATTCTCTATTACAAGTCGCTTTGATTTTTTTATGGTACATCCATTCTAATATATATCTAAATATAACATATATTTAGATATATATAAAAAATGAAATATAAAAAAAAATAAAACAACTTATAATTTGAAACGGATGGAGTAATAATATTTATGATATACCAAATATATATATCAATAGATTATTATCAAATATACTTTCATAAGAAATCTATTTGGAACATGAATGTTGATACCATTTTTATAAACTTAGTTAAATTTGGGATTGTTTGACTATCCCTAAATCTGAAAACGTATTTTTTTAGGACATACACATCAGTTTAGCTAAGTAATAGCTACTAAGGCCACTCTCAATGGTGTGTTCAATAGCATTGTTTTCAAGTCTGCTATATCGTATAAAATGAAATGACAAATATATCCTCAATGTATAGTTTATTCTATTGTTTTATAAAAAAATTAATTTCATGACTCATAGAGTTCATAATCATGCCTAGAGATTTTGATCTAGAAAAACCCACTTCTTCTCTCTCTTTTTAAAATCGTTGCCATGTAAAAAATATCTATGTGTCAGTCTATTAAATGCAAATAAAACTTATATGAAACTTTCACTGGGATTGACTTAATTACTAGCAACTAATTATCATCAAGGAAACTTTTGGATCCACCTACTAATAAGTTACTAATAGGTGGTTGCCACCTATTAGCAGCCCCAAATTAAACCTATTAATGAAACTAATAATTAACATCCTCTTCTATTAGTGTTTTGTTTGGATTCACCAATACTAATTTTAGCGGCTAATAAGAGCAATTCTAGCACGAGCCCCATATCAGGGCTCCTACTTTTATTTAGCACTTCCCCTTATTTTTAGGGCCTGATTGTTTTGTCTCTGCTTCAACAAAAGCTCTTAAGTTCGAGCCCTCAAATCCTTTTAATACACATTTGACAATTGGGACCACTTTCCATCCTCAATGCTTTAGCAGGGGAGAGGCTCGACAAGTGCCGCTCGGCAGGCCAGGACAGTGGGACCGGTCTAGTTCGAGGGTCGGGGCGGGCTAGAGGATGTTGGAAGAAGAGCCACGCACGTGGACAGTAGGAGCCGTCAGGAAGACTAGATCCAAGCCACCATGCCTATGGCCATGCGGGTCTCCTACGGCGCCGTGTGTTCCTTTTGCGAGCCTTGGAGCTGGAGGGAGGGAGGAGTCGTGCGAGCAGGGAGGCAAACTGATGCGTCGTGCGAGTGGGTGAGGAGGTCTGCTGACACCTTGATGGGGAAGAGGGCTCGCCGAGGGGTCGCTGAGCTTGGGGAGGTTTCTAGAGCGGAGGGAGTTCCGTGGAGGGTGGGAAAGAAACCAAAGAACTGCTAGATGTGGGCGTGAGGTGAGCTCCTAGATTTGTTGGCCTCAGGATGGATTTAGATGCCTACCTAAATTTGAGTGCTTTATTAGGAGCTTGTTGAAGCTGTGATTTTAGTTTGACACTCATATTTAGCTATGGGGGCTTAAATAGAGGTGCTAACATGCATGTCCTTGAAAGAGATATTATAAGATAACCAGCTTATACAAGTTGTCAATCTCCGTGGATAGACAACCATTGAGAGAAATAGTTTTTGTTCAACAAAAGTTAAAGGCATCCACAAAAACTAAAGCCATCACATACACTGCTAAGTGCTTATGATGACATCCCAATCCAAGTATCTTCTAAGATGAAAATAAAGCCACACTTCAGGCAGAATCTGACAACAGAGGGCTAGCAGAGACCAAACAAGCTCAAATAAGATGAAACAAATAACCAAACGATCTCGATACATGTTTTATTTAAACAACTATTTGGATAGGAGTACTAGTACAACATGGTATAATCTCTTCATGCGCTAGCTCCAGGCTGCGGGCAGACAGGGTTGCAGGCGGGGCAATTGTCCTGGCATTCTTTGTGCGTCTTGAAGCAGCTTGCCGCGCCCGACTGCTGGCAGCAGTAGCAATTGCCTTGGAAACACATATATTTTATTGTGCAGAATATAAGAACAACTTTGCCCTCATCGTCTGATGTAGCATCAGTATTTCCACTTGATGTGTTGGTAGCAACCACTACTGCATCTTCGACCCTCAGTAGCTTGCTGCTGCTGCGGCCTACAAATATTGCAGCAATATGCAATCATCGTCAGACAAATTCAAATATTCAATGGCCAAGCCACATAGATGATAGATCGATGATCCAGTACAATTTCGCAAGGAACTGAAAATTAAATGAGATACATCTACCATGATGAGGACTAGAATGAAGATGATGATGAGTAATTAAACAAAATAACGAATTACCTATCGCAGGCAATACAAAACATCCGAAGAGCAATGCGCAAAATATGGTCGCCGCGCAAACGTGACCTCTACCACTGCTCCTCATGTTGGATGTTAATATAGTGCACTGTGTATGTGTTGAGAGCTCTTGCTTATTGAGCGACAACGAGCTAGTGATGAGTAGTGGTGTTAGCAAAGAGCGTTGGCCTCAATGCCTATATATATATATATATATATATATATATATATATAGAGAGAGAGAGAGAGAGAGAGAGAGAGAGAGAGAGAGAGAAATATAAAATCTTAGACATTAGCTGGGATATATATTTTCTCATTTATTTGGTGTTTCATATATTGGTAATATAGGGCTTGATTGGTTGGCAAAATTTATCAGCCAAAGATTTGGCAAGCCATGATTTTGACTAGTGATTGGTTGCCTATCAAAAGTTGCCAACTACTCATATTTGGCTTGCCAAATCCTTGACAACTTTTTTGCCCAAGATTTGGCTTGCCAAATCCTTGGTATGGCAAATTTTGGTTGCCAACCAATTAGGCTCATAATTTGGAGATCCATGTTAGATTTGTTTGTCTGGGTAACTTAATTAAGTACATTTTTTTCCCAAGATTTGGCTTGTCAAATCCTTGGTATAACAAATTTTGGTTGCCAACCAATTAGGCTCATAATTTGGAGATCCATGTTAGATTTGTCTGTCTGGGTAACTTAATTAAGTACATATATAAAATCTTAGACATTAGTTGGGATATATATTTTCTCATTTATTTGGTGTTTCATATATTGGTAATATAGGGCTTGATTGGTTGGCAAAATTTATCACGCCAAAGATTTGGCAAGCCATGATTTTGACTAGTGATTGGTTGCCTATCAAAAGTTGCCAACTACTCATATTTGGCTTGCCAAATCCTTGACAACATTTTTGCCCAAGATTTGGCTTGCCAAATCCTTGGTATGGCAAATTTTGGTTGCCAACCAATTAGGGTCATAATTTGAAGATCCATGTTAGATTTGTCTGTCTGGGTAACTTAATTAAGTACATATTTATTAATTATTTGATCTATCTTGTAATGTTTATAGAGATCAATTTGAATATTTGCCAGGAGTAAGATCTAGCCAGCAGTGGATCTGTATTTGGAGATGAAATTGAAAGAACATATATTGTCAATCATTATTGCACGCCGTATAAAATTTCCTCTCATATAGTACTACCTGTGTGTATACACTACTAAATTGATTGGGCCCTGACTCTTGGGTTGGTTTCACTACTTCACATGATCAAACCCAACCGCGAATGTCATTAGGGCATGAAAGTGTTTTGGCTACTCTGATCGGTACATTGTTAGGGAGAGAGGACCCTACATTGCTAGGGATGAGAGGAGGCCGAGGGTGACAGGTGGGGTCCGCTACTAGCAACGTGAGATACATGCATGGAAGCAATGGAGAGGAGAAAAGGTTTATAGGTGGACCCTATATACATGGCTAGAAAAATGGTAAAAAAAAGTTAGAGGGTTTCGATTTATGTGACCTACACGACTACTACTACAATTACCTTTTTAGGTGCGATTGTACCAAACTGTCTCTAAAAATTGTGGATTTTAGATGTGGCTGCCTAGCCCATCCTAGAAAAAAAAAGATTTGTAGTGATATAACAAAAAAAAAAAGTCATGGCTAGAAGTGGTGGACTAGCTGGGCCCACACAAGTGCTCTATGAGGACCGACAACGCCGCGCTATTGGCCACCCAACATGCTAGTGTAGGTTCGCCACACTCGTTGCCGTTTGCCAATGGCCAAGTCTGTAGAAGGGCCACTACCCTCGATATTGTTGACCTAGCCCTCATTGGGGCACTGCCAATGCTGATGCTAACCTGGCCCATGTCGATGCTACCGTCACGAATGCCGCCTACGTTCTTTGCTGCAGAGGCCGCGTCGGGGATGCCGTTTCCATTCATCACCAAGGAGCGAGGAGGAGGCCATGTTAGGGCCTACCTGTGCTTTTATAAATGCCTCTTGCATGGGGGGGACGACGCAAGCCGCTTTGGAGACGAAGGTGTTTGCCCTGCCCGATCTCGAGGCTACTGTGGCCCGGCCCTAGGGCCACCGTTATAAAGGAGGTTGCGATGAGGCCTTCCTGTGCTGCCATAGAAGCCTCCCGAGGATGCCTCACAAGCTGTGCTAGGGGTGGGGGAGCGACTGCGAGGAGAGTTAGTCGTGTAGGTAGAGGTGGAGTGGCCGCGCTAGGAGCCAGCCACATTGGTGGAGACGAGGACAACTCGTACACCGATGAGGACGACAACACTTGCTCGTGGGATTCTGGCCTTGCCGCCACTTGCCTTTGGCAGCCATACTTTGAATCACAAGTGTGCACGAGTTGATATTTTGCATAGGAAACTACACCGAAACTTTAATTTGGAGACCACTCCCCTTTATAGGGACAGTTGATAAAATAACCCACCTCTACGAATTAGATTTTTAGGTAAGGCATGGAGATAACAGCTTCCAAAACTCCTTCTCTTTGGAATAGCTACCGATACAATGGCTAAAGTAGGAGTATTTGAATAAATTTCAGATCAGGGGGGGGCCTTGGCCCCTACTAGCCCTCCTGGTTCCGCCTCTGAAGACAATATTGTCAACCACAACAACACAATTATTTTGGGCAAATCACAACTAGTTTCAAATGGGCAAGAATCGACCACAAGAACACAATAATGTCGCCAAAGAGAGACAATATTACATCATTTTAGAGTTTATTATTTTGTCTATATATACTACTCCCTTCATTCCAAATATTGTTATCTAGACATAATGTATATTTATGTGGTGCATGATGTAAATTTAGGGCCACAGGTTTCTGACGAGATCTCTTGTATTATTAGAAGCTCTCTGCTCATATGGCGAATTTTATGCAAGCTCAGCTTAAGCCCAATTCTTAGAGTCAACAACAACCAACTTTGATGCATTCATTTGAAAAGTTTGAGCCTTGACTAAATGCAAATTCATCATATGAGACTATGAAAGTCGGATAGGCTCCAAGCGGTTGGCCCAACAATGTCGTAGAGAACTGGAAACTGTACTCCACGTCTCCACCCCCTTGCTCATTGCAGATACTCCAGGCATATTTGGAAGGAAACTTGCCACTTCGATAGGACTCAGTGGTCTCTCTTTTTCTTTTTGGTCAGAAGGCAACTAACTTCGTCAGTGATGGACTTCCCTCAACTGTACCTTGCAACTTTAGGAAAAGCTTAAATTACCTTGAGGCTCTCAAGAAAATTGACGGCCTCAGGTAATTCAGAATTTTGGCTGTGAAAAAACTTAAGCCACCCACAGAATATAAAGGCATCACACATCACACTGCTGCTAACGTCCCAATCCAACATGAAAACAAATACCAAATTAATGAGCAGAGTCTGACACAGAGCTAGCTAGTAGACCTCGGAAGCTCAAATAAGACCAATGGATGACTAGGATGCCCTAGAAACAAATAACTCATACGATCTCCATGCATGTTTTAAACAATTATTAGGAGGACAAATGCCTGGTTGATCTTGCAGAATACATTCTTCATAAGCTAGCTAGCTGTTGCCCGCTCTAGGCTGCGGGCAAACTGGGTTGCAGGCGGGGCAATGGGCCTTGCATTCTTTTTGCGTCTTGAAACAGCTTTTTGCGTCCGATTTTTGGCAGCAGAAGCAATGGTAGTGAAAACACATGTAGTATTCATATGTGCAGAATATATCATGAATCTTGCTCCCATCGCCTGATGTAGTGGTGGTGGAGTAGTTCACTTTAGAAGCATTGTTATTGCCACTTGTGTTGGTAGCAGGGCCTACTGTATCTTCGGCCCTCGGAAGAAGCTGGCTGCCGCTGCGGCCTACAAATTAATTACAGCAATAATAATGCAGTCATCAGTATGTAAGGCCGCCTACAAATTATCAAATTAGAATGACTTCTAGAGTTATGCTAAGTCAAGCTATTTTAAATCTGATCAAATTACAAAAATTCTCCGGTATTAAGGACAAGAGTAGTATCACTAGATAAATCATTAAGTATATTTTCATAATGTACTGATTGGTATGGAAGGAGTATATATGATCCATGACAATTTCGCAGGGAAACTAAAAATGAGACACATCAAGTACAATTAACTAATAGTTACCTATCACAGGCAATGCAAGACAACCAAAGAGCAACGTGAAAAATATAGTCATCACGCAAATGTGACCCCTGCTGCCACTGCTCATGTTGGATCTTAGTACACAGTATGTGCTGAGCTCTTGCTTGAGCGTCAACGAGTGAGCACTGTTGGCAATTGGCATTAGCCTCAATGCCTCAATCAAGATATATCGAGAGAGAGAGAAGAAATATACAGAGATCAGGATAGCTAGAATTTGGCTGTTTGGGTAACTTGTGTATATATTTAATAATTATTTGATCTATCTTATAATGTTTAGATCAATTTGAATGTGTATATATATTTGCCAGGGGTAAGATCTAATGCCAGCAGTGGATCTGTGTGTTTTTGGAGCTGAAATTAAATGCACATATATTGTCAATCATTATTGCGCGACATACAAAATTTCCTCTCATATAGTACCTGCATATAGACTATTTGTAGGCCGCAGGATATATTGCCTGACTCTTTGGGTTGGTTCTGCTACTCCTTCACATGCTCAGACCAAACCACGAATGTCACTGGTGGAGCGGAGCGTGAACGTCTTTTCGCTACCGCCTCAGTTTCAGATTATAAAACATCTTGTCTTTTCTGAGTACACAAGTTTTTTTTTTTAATGCACGTAGATAGTAGGCAAAATGTATTAAGAAAATAAAAAAAATGTCTTATAATTTGGAATTGTGGAGTACATTGTTAGGGGGTGAGAAAAGGATGAGCATGACTGGTGGGGTCCGCTAGCAATAAGAGATAAAAAAGAGGAGATGGTTGGAGAGAAGAGCTTATAGGTAGACGCTACATAGATGGCTAGAAAAAAAAAGATTAAAGGAGGCAAAGAATTTTGACATGTGGGACCCATACATCACAATGGAAAAATTAACATTTAGAAATGACCTATTGATAGAGACTATTCCGTAAAGGCTATATCGAGCCGCCCACACCTCTCTAATAATACAAGACAACCGCCTCTGAAGATTTTTTTTAAATGAAAGAAATGCTCGAATTTTCAATCACAATCTAACATTTTCCAATTTCTGTGGATGTTAATAATATGGTATGTCCCAATCACACTGCTAAGTGCTAACATCCCAATCTAATATGAAAACAAACACCAAATGAGCAGAATCTGACAACAGAGCTAGCTAGCAGACCTCACAAGCTCAAATAAGACGAATCTTGATGCATGTTTTAGACAATTATTAGGAGGCCTCAATGCCGCAATCAATATATGTAGGGAGAAATATATAAAACCTTATAGACATTAATTGGGATATATATTTTTTCTTCATTTATTTGGCTACTAAACATATCCGGTAAATATGGAGCAAGACTTATAGATTTGATTGTTTGGGTAACTTGCGTATATATTTATTAATTAGCTGTTTGATCTATATTGTAATTTTTAGATCAAATTTGTCAGGAGTAAGATCTGGTCCTAACAGTGGAGTTGTAGATGGAGCTGGAATTAAATGCACATATACATATCGACTATGGGTATACATAATTATATTATTAAAATAAATGGGCTCTAACTCGCTCTTGAGTATGCTCTGTTAGGCCAGCTTGTGGCTAGAAATCCTTGGCACAAGAGATAAGCCCAACAAGAACAGGATGGGCTGAGCCTGGTAAGGACGTAGCCCAAGCAGGAGTATGTATCAAACTACTTGAAAAGTAACAAGGAATCATCAAATAAGGCTCGAGATCCAAGCAAATTATGTTGATCCGATAGGAGCCGTTAAATCACATCATTCGGCTTGCATTCTATGATTTGTAAACCTACCCTCAGATTATGTAAAGTGAGGTAGGGGCGATCCATTCCGAGAGTTGCTTCAACATTCATTGCTAGGAACCCTAGACTAACTCATAAGCGTCCCTACCAACACTCCGAGCATACGATATGTGCTTCCCTTCTGATCTAGTCAGATGATAAACTCTACGCAGTTTTGGCGCGACAGGCCAGGTAAGGGAAACTCCGTGTGGCGTCTCAGATGGGATTCATCTTCAACGACAATGACCACACCTTCGCTACGGGCAGCATGCATGATCTCCTTCAATACTCTGGACTTCGTCCCATGCAGATCAACTCTGGCGATTTGCATCTACAAGATCCTGAGCCGATCATGCAGAATGCGTTCCTTATCGGGCTGGAGGGACACCATGGCCACTGCTGGTGCACCTGCACTCGCATGCCATATGGACCTTTTCGTAGCTTCTTCACGGATGTCGGCTGCGACGAACAAGCCCCTCGACCAGGGCACGTGATTCCGTCCTACCAAGGAACACGACGGCGGGCAACATACCAACACATGCTTGTGATGATGTGGTCTAGACACCAGCAGAACCTACAAACAAATGATCCATATAATGTCGATGGCTCGATGTGCATGTTTTATTCCAACAATTAGGAGGAGGACAATGCCCGGTCGATCTTGCTGAATTACTTCTTCATGCACTACCTAGCGCTAGCTAGCTGTTGCCCGCTAGCCCCAGGCGGCGGGCAGATAGGGTTGCAGGCGGGGCAATGAGCCTGGCATTGTTTTTGCGTCTTGAAACAGCTTTCCTTGTTCGACATTTGGCAGCAGAAGCAATTGCCGTGAACACACAAGTAGGATTTATATGTGCAGAATATAAGATAAATCTTGCCCCTATCGCCTGATGTAGTTGTGGAGTTTACTGTAGAAGCATGTTTATCGCCACTTGTGTTGGTAGCAGGGCCTACTGTATCTTCGGCCCTCAGAAGCTTGCTGCCACTGCGACCTACAAATTAATTGGAGCAGCATTAATGCAGTCATCGGTATGTATGGTCGCCTATAAATTGTCATATTAAAAACGACTTCTAGATTTGTTCTTAGTTAAGCTATTTTAAATTTAATCAAATTCATAAAAAAGCTCCAAGTTTTATGATCTCTAGATAAATCATAAAGTATATTTCATAATGTACGGATTTGATTTATAGATATTGTTATATTTTTTCCGACCATGTTGCTTAAACTTAAAATTGTTTGACTTAGGGTGATTGTTTAGAAATTAATTAATTTGGGACGGAAGGAGTATATGATCCACGACAATTTCACTGGGGAACTAAAAATGAGCCACATGATATGATGATGATAATGACAAGAGGATGAGTAAAATTAACTAATAAAGTACCTATCACAGGCAATGCAAGACATCCAAAGAGCAATGCCAAAAATATGGTCATGACGCAAATATGACCCCTGCCGCTGCTCATGTTGCGGGCTCTTAATACAGAATGTGCCGAGCTCTTGCTTGAGCGCCGATGAGAAAGTAGTGTTATCAATTAGCATTGGCCTCAATGCCTCCACATCAATATATATATAGAGAGAGATGTATATAAAATCTTACCTGTTAATTGGGATATATATTTACTACATATATTGATATACCGGACATCAGGTTTGCACGCTAGATTTGCCTTTCTGGTAACTTGCGTATATATTTATTAATTATCTGATATATCTTGTAATATTTAGACCAATTTGAATATATTTGCCAAGAGTAAGATCTAATGCCAGCAGTGGAGCTGTGTATTTGGTGCTGAAATTAAATGCACATATATTGTCAATCATTATTGCACGCCACACAAAATTTCAGTGGTTATTATTATTGTCTATACTAGTTCATTTAAATTATAAGACATTTTCGTTTTTCACGTACATATGTCTAGATCGATATATGCATAGTAAAATCAATATACCTACAAAAATGCTAAAGCGACTTATAATTTGGAAATGGAGGGGATACAATACTACTCACATGGATCAAGTATGCTCGGAGAATAAAATGCAAATGAGATTCTGGGACCTGAGTCTCGCATCAAGGCAAATGACTAAGAATTTAGCTCAAATTTGGACCTTGCAACTACCCTCTAATATGCCAACGGCTGTGTCTGGAGGCCGAAGCCAAACGGGAACAATGGATCGTAGTGCGCGTCGCCGACGTTCATGGGCAGCTGATCCACCGACCGGAACCACGTCCTCGACAGCTTCCCCGTGAACCCGTAGTCACCGAACAGCACGTCGCTGACGCCCTGCCCCTCCGTCCCCGGCAGCCACGCCGCCACCAGCGCGTCGATGCCATCGATGAACGGCTCTACCACCAGCGGCCGCCCGGAGACGAGCACCACGACGCACTTGATGCTGCCGCACACATTCCGGATGACGTCCGGCCCGTGCGCAGGGATGGTCAGGTTCAGGTTGTCGCCGTGCGTCTCGGCGTAGGGAGGCTCGCCGACGACGACGATGGCGTAGTCGAACCGTGCCTTGTTCTGCTGGACGAAGCCCGCGTCGGGATTCTTGGAGTAGACAACGTCCGTGCCGAGGGCGACGGCGCGCTTGATGCCGTCGAGGATGGTGGTCCCGGCGGTGAGGTTGTTTCCCGTTTGGCCCTGCCAGGTGATGGTCCAGCCGCCGCACTGGCTGCCGAGGTCGTCGGCGTGGCTGCCGGCGACCAGGACGCTGCCGTAGGAGGGCTTCTTGGGCAGCGGCAGCATCGGCTTCGCGCCGGGCTTGCCGTTCTTGAGGAGGACGAGGGAATTGCGCACGGCCTCGCGCGCCAGGTCGCGGTGCTCCTGCTTGCCGAGCTCGCCGACGAGGCTGGTGTCGGCGTAGGGGTTCTCGAAGAGGCCCATGGTGAACTTGACGCGAAGGATGCGGCGAACGGCGTCGTCGATGCGACTCATGGGGATGGTGCCGTTCTGCACCAACAATGTGAGGTCTTCGATGAACTCTGTGTACCTGTATGGAATCATGACCTGGAAACACTAGTCAAGAGTGGAAGTGGTGCATATGATGGTTAAACAAATGCCGGTAGTAGTACACTAGCTGTTCTCCTTACCATGTCAATGCCAGCAAGGATGCCCAGCTTGATGGACAGAAGGTAGTCGGCATGTTCTGGGCTTGTGATCCTATCAAGCCCTAGCCAATCCGAGATCACAAAACCCTGAAATATACATGTAAGGAAACAAGGGCTTATGTAACCTTTGAGATCATCGTGCTATGAATGTACACAATGTTTTAAATCGCGGGCTAAGATATTAATAGTGGCAGCCACCTTCAAAAGGCTATAGCAAGATATAACAGAGCCTAATGGAATCCTTAGTCACGATTAAGATTAACGGCGCTAAAACTATTCATGGCTATCGAATCGAATGACGATGTTTTAGCCAAGCCAAAGCATCATTACTGGCAATCGAGATACTACTGTAATATCTAATGGGATTCTCTTATTTGGATATATATATATATATATATATATATATATATATATATATATATATATATATATATATATATATATATATATATTGGATAATACTTTAATAGAATAATCCTTTCCTCCTTGAAAAAGAAAGAGTTTCACGTATACGTACCCTGAAGCGAAGCCTGGTCTTGAGGAAGTCAGTGACGAGGAAGCGGTTGGCGTGCATCTTGACACCGTTCCAGCTGGAGTAGGAGACCATGATTGTGGAGACACCTCGGATGACGGCGGTGTAGTAGGGCGGCATGTGGATGCCGAGCAGCTCGTGGAAGGTGGCCACCGTGTTGTTCTCGTTGATTCCCCTGGTGGTGCCGCCGTCGCCGACGTAGTGCTTTGCGCACGCTGCCACATTGCGCCGGCCGGCGACGTAGGGCGCGCCGAGGCGGCCATTCGCCGGGATCTCTCCCTGGAAGCCGGAGATGATGGAGGTCATGTTCTGCACCAGCTCCGGGTGCTCGCTGAAGCTCTCGTAGCACCGGCCCCACCGAGGGTCTCTGCACACCTACACAAAAATCAATCAAAGTTTTAAACGATCGAGTTATACAGATTTACTGTATACTATTTTAGCATGATAAGATATATTGACTGCACTACATATGCATACCGCCAGACATGGAGCGAAGATGAAGGGGATTCCGGTGGCCCTGACCTCCAATGCAACTGCTGCTCCGATCTTCCTTGTGAGCTCTGGGTCTCTGAACAAGTAAATATAAAACAGGTTTGATATGGACAAATAGTCACCACACCACCATTATTATGATCTTCAGAGAGGCGTGGGCTGCCGAGCGATGGATGGGCACCGAGCCAGGGCCTAGACACGTCCCCATGACTTGACCCACAGCAAGCCAAGGTAAATAGGGCGCCCCACACGAGCTTAGAGCTGGTCACACCCCAAGAGTTATGGTCAGGCCCTTGCAAGAGCTCACATCAATCCATGCTCTGAACCTATTGGGTACGAAAATTAATCCATACCTGTCTTCTTATCAGGTAAAACTCATCAGGTACTCAGGTTTCGGGTACCCATTGCCATCTTGAGTTCAAGGGCCTGCTCGTCAGATCCCTCGGTTGGGGCTTCTTTGTGGTCAAGAAGCCTCGAGAAGGCTCACCCAATGGAGGCAGAACTACGACAAACAGCCCCTGACGACTGAGTGTCAAGGCCATAAGGAGTGGCGCCTCGAGCTACTCCAACTATACAACAACGCCATAGTCCATCCAAGCCACGATAGCGACCTCCTGCACTTGACGCAAGAAGACCATTGACCGAAACCTCTAAACCGACATATATAAGGGAAGACTCGACTCCCAGACAGGGAGAAGGCCAAAGAGAAACCAAAGTGCCCAAGGCGAAGAGCTAGAGGGCCACTTTGTCCCTAGAGCAAGCAACCCTCAGCAACCCGTCAAGAGAGAGGGGTGATCTCCTTACTCGCCGGAGAAGAAACCTCACCGCTAACAAGCCATAGGATAGCACCGAGTAATCCCCTACCAAACTCACTTGTAACTCTCCAATTTGGGTGCTCTTGAACACTAAGAACACCTCACTGCTGGATATAGGGTCTTGATAGCCCGAACCAGGACAAACTATATCTCTCTTGTGTTCTAAGCATAAGCTACCCGAGACCCACACTTCCGACATCCGGTGAACAACCACAATGCTTGTCGCGGTTACAAACAGTGACACCACACGACACTAGGCTTTGCAACATTTCGGAATAGTTACAACAGGAATAGGTGCTATATTTTTCTCCCAAAAGAAATAGGTGCTATATTAGAGAACAATTCGAGTAAAACCTGTGGACACGGGAATCTTTACAAGGTAGCGCAAGTGCTCTCTATCTATACTGTAAGTAGTACTACGACTACAGTCTATCTATATATGAAATAATTATAGTTTTTGTTGGATCGAGGATCGAGCCAAGCAAAGGGACAAAAACCTCGATTAGTCGGTAGATGCCAAGCAACGGCACGTGGGCCTTAATTCAGATCTTGGATCTTTACGAGGTAGCAGCACAACTACTCTCTATGTACACTGTCAGTAACTCAGTTCTTAGCTAGGATGAGTAGGAGAAATGCAACTCCGCAACGGCATGCGCGCGCCCTGCTTATCTCTCCCCATTCATTAGTGCTTTGTGATTCGCGCACGGTCAACGCTGGCCCCCGCGTCTGCCCTTTACTGGCTCTCTGTCCTAGCTTTCCGCTGGCGCGTCTGATTCCGAGGCTCAGCTATCTTACCTCTTGCTATTCCCAACCCAGGAATCAGCATTCCCTTCCTTTTTCCCCTAATATCGTACGAGCTTTATTATTACCCCTCCCCATTCACTTGCTTTCTTTTTAGACTACTACTCGTCACTCTAGACCACAGTCGTACCCTTTCTCTATCTTTCTCAAATTAAATCTTTGACTAGAATTATTCTTAATTATTTTACCATGTCTTATTTTTTTAGAGTATTCTTAATTATTTTAATCCTCGCCAGGTACAGAATTATTTTAAATCTGAACTATTGAACTGCACTAAACGCATATGGTCCAAATTCTTTCTATGACTCCGGTTTTGTTTATTTTATCCATTAATTTCCGGTCTAACGCCATTGCAGTTTTTTTTTCGAGTAAAAACGCCTTTGCGGTTATAGTAGTCCTACATTTTCTTCAGATTTTCAACCAGTGGTCATTAGCCGATGTCAGTTGTATTCAATGATGATAATCAGATTTGTCATATGCAGGTTAGAATTTCATCTAGTTTTTATTCCACTACCTCATTCACTGTACGCTTTTTTTTTTTCCCCCACGGTGCCAACTCATATGCAGCAGTTAACGTCTTGCTCCTGTACATCTCGATTAGTCTAATTCTTCTAATATATTTTATATATCGTTTATTTCTCACGCACTTTGCAACACACATGTTATTCCACTAATATTTTTTATTTTGTTTTTTCAGAGTAAAATTTTAAATACATATTCACACGCTTTCCTATGTTATTCCAGCATTTTATATTTCGTTTTCTAAGTAAATCTATATAGATGACACCTTTCACACGCTTTTCTAAATTTTTGATCATTTCCTCAAACGCTTTTCTAAGTAAATCCTTTATTCCACTTATATTTAATCAGTTCGTTCTCTAAGTAAGTAAATGTACCGCACTCATCCCATGTACCACACTTAAATGGTAAATCCTTTATTCCACATATATTTAATTATTTTGTTCTCTAAGTAAGTAAATGTACCACACTTATCCCATGTCCCACAGTTAAATGGACTTAATGTTGACCAAATATATATAAGAAAATACTAATATTTATAAGACATAATTAGTGTCATTATATAGACATATTACTACTTTTGATAATAACCTTATTTAGATATTATATATATATATATATATTTATATATTACTATAAGGTAAAAGGTCATTACATTTCTTGAAATTATGAAGGATAAATATTCAACCATTTGTACTATAAGGTAATGTTTTTGAGAGCAATAAGTAAGAAATTTCAAGCGGAAAGGTAAATCCTTTCAAGAAATGACATATAATTACGGCTAGCTGGAATGACACATAATTACGGCTAGTATTTCACTCTAAAACAAGGTGAAATGACATAATTACGGCTAGATGGTTTAAATTATAAGAGTAATGAATTATTAGTGATTAAATTTGCAAGCATGTTCAGACACCAACTGTTTTAAGGTAAATTTGACTGTATAGGCATAGTATATTCAGCTCACAACGGTTTGGAGGTAAATTTGACTGTCTAGGCATAATATATTCAGCTCACAATTTAATCAGCACTTATGCGGACACTTCTTAAAAAAATTGGATTACATGTTACTCGATAATGGTAAGTTGTATCAAACATAGAGTTAGGAATGGAAGATTTGGCTACGAAAGCTTTGATCTCCTCGTCCCAATAAGAATGCAATTATAGCACAATGTTATGTTTTAGTATCTTAAGTTTAACTATATCTATATATTAAAAATATTAATATTGCTGATATCAAATAAATACCATTAGGTTGAGTATGAAATGTATTTTCATAATAAATTAATTTAGAGCCATAAAATATAGACACTATTCACTATAAACTTGGCTAAATACAAACCATTCTAACTGGCTTGAGTCTATAGTTGCATCCTTTTAAGGATAGAGGTATGTCGTATTTAGAACCTTAAGAGTCAATTGGGATGTTCGATCTGGTCACATAAGCCGGCTAATAAGATAAGCTCGATTGGTTTGCTATGAAAGAAAAATATTATTCAAACGGGTAATAAGCCCGGCTGATAAAACAATGAACAAGGCGAATAATTATGATAGAATGTTAAGATTAATAAATAAGACACAGTACAACATAAGATTTCTAATTCCAATAAAAAGTGTCAGAAGGCTGGTTATTGGCTGCCTAGTGAGGTATGTAGTTCTCTCTCTCAAAATTCAAGATTTTTTCACTCTCTCTCCATCACATTAATTTTTAGCCGTATGCATAAAGCATTAACTGTAAGTAAAAAATAACTAATTGCACAATTTGGTTATAAATCATGAGATGAATTTTTTAAGTCTAGTTAATCTACAATTAGATAATAATTTGCTAAATACAAATAAAATGCTACGTTCTCAATTTTTTTCTAACATTTACAATCTAAACGAGGACGGACAAAAGTACCCGAGAGGGGTTGGATGATGGTTACATAAATCATCAATGAGTGGCTGCCGAAAGAGTGCAGAGCGGATGGAGGGAGTGCCAGACATGATGGGATGGGCTTTGTACGATTGGAAAAAGTTCGCATACTCCCTCCAATTTAATCTAGTTTTTAGAGAAATAACTATTAGTAATTATATATTAAAAATTATTAATATTTATGGTATATAATTAGTATTATTAGAAAGATACTTTAATCTAATTTTTTAAATTTATTTAAAAACACAAATGTTACATGTACTTTTCACGAATCAAATCAGACTTGCACGAAAACGGCAGTGGAGACAGGTAGTATGTTCCGGTGAAGCTCTTGAATGCTTCGACTTCAGAGTTCAGACTACGACTCCTCAGCTCTTTGATTTTCGTGTTCTTTTTTCTCACTGTCTCCAACTCATGAGCTTCTCTTCATAATCTTATAAACAAAATTCAATTACTAGTTGAATGAAAGCAGCTCTCATTGCCGTGGCTATGAGCATGCGAGAACCTATGAGCATGTGAGAACATGTGAAGTACTCATTACTACTAAATAATCATTTTATACATAGATGATAGCTGATATCTTCTTCCCAATTCTGTGTACAAGTACCCTACGCAAATACAATGAAATTGTCTGGAACTAATTAATTTATCCTCAAATTTACCAGGTTGCTGGTTGTTTTGGACAAATATATCTTGGAATGACTCATACAATTAGTCAGTCAGGGCAAAATACTGCCCCATGAACCTCCAAGTAAGAAATCTCGAGTTCCTTCAACACAACGTTACTGCATCAAACTTGGAGCTCTGCCTGCAATGTAGAGGCTGTGCTAGTGTGATAAAAAAACACCATGTCTTCAACATATCTATTCAATACAAACCTCCCATATCAACTGCTTACAAATCTGTAAAAAGAAATTTAGTAAGGAGAATAAAAGGATGATTAGAATAGGATTTATCCAATATAAAACATGAAGGAGAACACAATACATATTATGTAAAAGATGATATCTGACAAACTTAAGAGAACTTTGTTATATATATCTGCAAATATATGGTGCTATGAGACCGTCTACAAAAATGCATATTTCTCTCTGTGGACTTAAAATGAGCTTTATAGGTAGTAAACTATACTACTGAAGAGATGATGCTTATTGGTGTGACATGAGGTTTAAAATACAGATAGCAAGTGTCTAAATGAGATGTTAGGTCTTGAAACCCGGGTATTTGATTAATGTGAAAAGAACAGATCTTAGAGCATGCTACATGCAAGCACAAATATTAAATGCGACAGTAGAACTAACTGAGTACTGGACAAGTGAAGAATCTACGGCCTGGATTCTTCGGAGTGGAGGCGGCATGCAAAAAAGTGACATGACCACAACCATATGCCAAAACCGGAGACTTGGTAGGATCATGGGTGTATGAAACAATGTGAGAAGAAGATGCATTTTCTACATCTAAGGGAGGTCACAAGTACCGTAACAGAAAATAAAAAGAAAAGGCCAGATGAAGCGATCATATGATACAGCTGATCTGGTATAATTAAGTACAAATTAGGTAAAAACTAATACAAGTGTAAGAAAGGTTCAGTCCAACTAATCTTTTTTAATGCTAAAGTATTATTCTTGTTTGAATAGTAAACCGCGTACCCAGTGAACATAACACTTTTTAATACCATAAGATTATTGATGTATAAACTAGGAAACCAGTGCAATTAATCAGGTGCATGCTAGACTAAAAAACGGCAACCAACGACTTCAATCTGAACTACTAAATATAGTAGACTAGATAAATATAAAAAGATTATTATAGAGTAATAGAAACAGGTGGGTTAGCATTTTCTAAATTAGAGCTACATAATTAGCTCAAGTAGTCATGCTATCAGCACAAAAAAAATTGTTTATACGAATTATTTACCTTGACAGCCATAGGTGACTTAGAACAGCTAGAACGTCAAATTAAGAATTGTACTCTAAACATGTGAACTATAGATGAGAACAGCAGGACTGTAACAAACTAGTTTTACCGGGATAAGGATAAGGATAGAGAACTAAAATATTTTTTGTCTCTATATTTTATCTAAAGTGATTTGTGGCACTTCCATCTGCTTTCTCCTATCACACTCAAACAAGTACAAATTGAGCATTAAGTACTAATTACTAATGGGTTAAATTGTTCCAACACAGACCTGTAGTCAGTCTTTATTGAATGGGAAATTCATAGCATATACATTCTTGGATGGAGCATTGTAACTCTGCATCTGCACATGGATCTTGAGAGCCTAAAACAACATAGAATGTGGTTTCTTAGTCCTAAAACATTAAAAAAGAATAGCAGGTCAGCTGAGTTAAGTTTATGTAGTCTCAACTTCTTAATTTAGAGTTGACTACAAGAAGCTATAATCATCACGGAAATTTCTAACTTGATTCCTATCCAAAACAACATGCTCCAACACAGCATGCATTATTTACACTGCAAGATAAGAACCGATGTCTTGATGTTCATATAAATCTCACCCACAAACTAGAAAATTATCTAATATAGTAAGTAGGAGAACTATCCGAAGCAAAGGTGAATTAGAAAATGGCAGATCAATTGATATTGAATTCCTTCATGTAGAATAGCAGGTAACATTAAGCATGTCAAATCTAAACTAATATTGTGCTACATATTTTGCTGGACCATCTGTATGCAACTAAGTAATTATGATATGTAATGATGAATTAAAGGACTAGACAAACAATAATTTAATTTTAATATCTCACAATGATGGTGAGAGAAGGCGAGATGGTGGAATAGGGAGAGGAAATGAAGGAACTGGCAGCAACCAAATGATTAAAAGGAGACAATAATAAATGGTGATTAATCTATGCATAATTATTTTGTAGAACAATGATCAGTAGGATAAAGACATCAGCAATTCAGCATGACAGCCGAAATTCAATATTAAAATAACCTTAAGAAGTATGCCTAAATTTGCTTCGACTGGATTCAAATTGGCATTGAAATAATTTTAGCAATACATAAGTTAAATTTATAGGAGCAATCAACAAATAAACATCCAACTTCATAAATAATATAAATATAAGACTGCAACACGAACTGATCCTGACCACCCTGTAGATCTATATCTGAACCATATGTCCATATGATGCAATTTATTAAAGAATGTAACCAAGATTGCATACAAAAAGATTGTCACACTGAAGCACATAAGAGAATTGCTTACAGATGTTAGCAATAAGGATTATGAAATGCATGTTCTCACAACCATGGTAGCCAATTCCATATGCTTTCCCATGCTTTACAGAATTTACCATGGGCTTCTCTTTACAGAATGAAGGTTTTATACTACTTTTACCTTCAAAACAGTTTACTTGATTAACAACCAAAGAGCCAGAGGGATGCATACGAGAAGCCAGATTTTGTTACAAACTCAATATGAATTTTACTTCAGCATTGATAAGGCTCAAGTATTAAAAACAAAAACTTGACAGTCCAAAGAAAAATAGCAGATCATAGAGGACAGGGCACCAACTAGAAGGTTGAGAAAAGAAGCCAAATGCATCTACAACTGCATCTATGAGCCACTCAGAGTCAGAGGACAATAAACGTAGAGCCAAGTTAAAAAAACTCATGCATATAGAACTTCAGATATGGGCAACTAAAAAAAGAGCAGGGAGCATTGGATGCAACTGGATGTACTTGCATCGAGGGAGTATGGTAAATATCAGATCATAAATCGACTAAGAAAAGAGACAGATAAAGATAGTGAGTATGCACACTACAAAAATGGAAGAATATGAACAGTATATTTTGCTAGAAGTTATAAAGTGGAAAGATTAATGGAAAGTGGGGTATGAGATCAAGAAAGTACCTGAAGGCAAGAGAGATAATGGGGGAGGCGTGTAGCGCTAGAAATCTGTCCATTTGTTTCCATTTGTAAAATATGAATTTGAAAAAAAAAGAAAGCAATTTTTTAAAAAAAGAATATGATAAGAAAAAGGAAAAGAAAAACCTCGAATCTGGATTAGATTCGAAGGTATAGAAAACAAAATATATTAATATATTAATGATTCCAAGGTTAAAAGGGCAGATCAGAAGGTTAAAAATCACGAATCCCCCCAAGTGCATGGTCTAATCTTAGGGGAGATGCATTTGAGCACACAAATGCCGACAAGCAGCGGTTGAAGAAAAAAAAAACACAAATATATCTACAACTGGATTGGATCTATCAATCAATTAATCTAACCGAGAAAAAAACCAAGAGAATATGAATACATCTAGAACTGCAGGTATGAGTGTTTTCAAGTAGGAAAAAACAAGTCAAGTACGCTTAGGATAGAGAAATCACACCGTAAAAGGACCTAATCTGCACCCATAGCTGATGTTTGTATGAACTGGATGAACAGATCGAAAGAGAACTAGTGAGAGAAAAAATGGAGAGAGAGAGAGAGAGAGAGAGCCTGAGATAGAAATGGGGAGAGCAGCAGAGAGAGAAATCTGGAATATTGTAGAGAGAGATGGCGACAGGCAGAGAGAGGAGAGGGAGAAGTGGAGAGATCAGAGAGATCAATGATAGAAGAGAGAGAGGGCATTGAAATAAAAATGAGAGAGGGGAATGGAATCACGTGATTCTGAATCCTACCTAGGAATGGAGAAGCAGCAGGTAAGAGAAGGCAGGGAAGGAATCGAGGAAGTTTGGGATTGAAACATTGGAAACAGACTGAATTAGGTGTTGTTGACCCGCACGAATCTTCAAGTCGCTGGAGCCGCTGGATAAGAGAGGCGCGCGCACACCGTTGTGGTAAAACCAGGTTGGGACAAGTAGTCAACACACAGAAATATCAATGTTTTTGATTGATCGATGATCGAGCCAAAAGCAAAAGGAGTAGATGCCAAGCATGGGCATGTGGGCTCCTAATTCAAATCATGGATCTCAATATACATTAATGCATGCCTTTCTACTACGGCCAGGTATACAAAGACTTCAGCTTGGATCGGGTCAACAACAATGTCGATCGATCAGACGTAGTTACCTGGTGCATCCGAGGCCGACGTTGTGCGGGAAGACGGTGGCCTTGTAGACGTAGCCGTGGCCGTGGACGGCGTCGATGCCGAACATAACGGGGATCCCGAGCCGCGTCGACGACACCGCCGCGCGCTGTATCTCCTCGACCATCTTCACCCACGCCTCCGGCGGAGCACCGGCCGCCGGCACGCTGCCTCCTCCCCTGAGCACGCTCCCTATGAAGTACTTGCTGATGGCGCCAGCAGTGGCATTCTCCCGGTCGATCTGCGACATCTGCCCGATCTTCTCGGCCAGCGTCATCCGCCGCAGCAGGTCGTTCACCCGCGCGTTCAGCGGCTGCCTCGGGTCCCTGTACTTTGTGCCGACGGCCTGTTGCTGCTCCCCTCCGGCGACGTCCATGGCCGCCGCCATTGCCGCCAGCGCCAGAGCAAGAGCAACATAGCAACACAGCTGGAGCATGAGCAATGCAGCACCGTCGACCACCACCACCCTGGTACCGACCCCCATGGCTCAGCTCAGCTCAGATGTTTGCGGCGAGTTGTGTACTTTTTTTGAAGGCAAAGTTGTGTACTTCTTGAGCTACAAAACAACAGAAATCATGATTTATATATACCTACTGTGTGTTTTTTGTCAAGAGTGAATGGATGAAGGTTGATCAAGGTTATATAGTACAGCGAAATACTGCATACCTAATTACACAGTTATGTGTGTGTTGACACGTACTAGTAGTATAAATTTGACAAGATTTATTTGCAAGAAGCAAAGAAGGGGAGTGCTTACAGACTGGACTGTAGTGTTGTGGTTCTAGTGTGTCCTGCTGCAGTGTGGACTGGACTACTGTCTGGAGTTCCCCTTAGTTGAGGGGTTACTTCCCTAGCTCTTGGTTTGTATTTGTAGGCATGCTGAGTGATCGATCAAGCATCCATACAAAAACACTACGGTGAGCTTGATCTGGCGATGTTCAGAACTAAAAACAGGAAGCTAAGGAGGGTTTCAGATCTGTCAGGTAATTTTAGGCAGGTGATATATTCTATGCAAAGTTGCAACTACTCACTTGGTGCAAGAGTATACTACACAGATTCATCAACCAACTCAGCATACAAAATTCTAAGCATAGGTAGTCCATGAGTGATACACCATCTTTTAATTATGTATTCTCTCTTGTGTGGGGAAGGAGAAGGAGGTGTGGAGAGAGGGAGGGAGCAGGGACCGGAATCTAGGTTTGGGGTGTTTATATTCCGATCCGTACATTGCATTCAAGGGTGCTGGTTTCAACATCTTTGTCCCTCTAAACATTATAATCAGAAACTATCACATCACATCACACAGAGGTTCCATTGAGCACCTGCAATGCTCAGCAGAGGGAGGAGATCGAGGTTGGGACGATGTGATCACCTTGTGCTGCTGTGGAGGATATGGTAAGAGTGCAGGGTCTTAGTGGTACAGGAGACGGCGATGGTGGCATTTGGGGAACGACGATAAGGGTGCATGTGGTGGTGGTGTTGAGGGTGACATTCCTTGGGGGCGGTGATGATCCTCGAGGATGGAGGTGTTCCTCGGAGGTACTTGCTGATGGAGGTGATGGTAGTTATGGGTGATAGTGAGGGCGCTCGGGTGGTGGCGATGAGGGAGGCATTCCTTATTGGGGGCGAAGGCAGTCCTAAAGTGACAGGGGTGATGATATATAGGAACATGAAAGGGTGGCACGGGGAAGTGAATTTTTAGAAGGAATACCTTATTGGTTATATACACGGAAATGAAACTATTAGATAATTAGGCTATTACAAAATTTAAATAACGACAATGTGTTTGATTGACGATTAATTAGGGCCTAGTTATTATCTCATTGTATGTAAGTATCTTTATCACTCTCTTTAAATATAATTCGGTCGACATCTGCGCTAAAATAATGATTTTCTCATGTATAGCCGCCCTTGTAGTTTCCTTGTCTATCACAGCGTAAGTATCTTTATCACCCTCTTCAAATATAATTAGGTCGACATCCGCCCTAAAATAATGATTTCCTCGTTTATAGCCCTTGTAGTTTTCTTGTCTACCACGATCTTTCATTTTCCTTGGTGCACCACATGTTTGTCCTCGTAGGCATCATCCTTTGAATAGAAGATTATATTGTAGTACATCTTTGCAAGAACGGGCATCTTATCTTTTTATACGATATTGTTGAGATCCAAATATATAGTAATACCATTATGCTCGGTGAAAATCCACCCCCACCCCCAAGTCAGTGAAGATCTCCTAGGGGTCGAACACAATGGCAACAAAGAAGAGCCACCTTAATGCACCGTTGCCTAGCTCGCAGACTCTTCATGAAACAATAGTATGTCATCTCCACATGGTAATTATCATCGTGTAGGCGCTAAAACAGACATCGTTGTTTTGGTTGGTGCTCTTTTATAGAAAATTCGTAAAATCATGGAGAAGAAAAGAAATTTGATTTCCAACAATTGGTAAAAGCTAGCCCATCAATATTTTTTACTCTCTATTAGTGACACATCTCATCTCGTGTGACAGTCAAAATTGAGTGCTATCGCCTGTCACTTTATTTTCATGTAGTGAAATATTGATCAAACAGTTAATATAGTATAAAAGGACCTTTGCATTGTCAGCTAAAGGAGATAATTAGTAATAATCTCGCTGTCCACCCTTCATGGGTCAAAGTCAAACTCCAGGTTCACCCCCTTGTGTAACATAGCCATTTCTTTGAATAATAGGCAAACAGCATGCTTGTCGGTGATGTAGCTGTAACATTTGTAAATTCGAGATGTACAGTCTAGTTTCCATAGATGTTCATTAGACTAGCATCGTCCATTCGAATTCATAAGGCTACATCGATCTGTATTGTTGCATTTTAAGAATAAAATAATAATACTAGCTGTGGGGTCTCCAAATCATTTAGCTGTGATTCAGCTTATTGTGTCCATGATCAACAATCTAGTCTGGAAGATTGCAAAAGATAAGTGTCACGCGGCACATATTCATTACATACTCAATATATATAACAAATCAAGGAATGGTTGCAATGTATACAAGATCTCGCATATCCACCACAGCTAGTCCCGATAAATTCTTACAATCTTTTCTGATTTGTTGATATCTCTACTGATCTACTCGATTATTCATTTCCAAATTAGCTAGTCAAATCAGGTCATCGTCTCGCTGGGACGAAGGCAGGTTTACTCCCTTTATATACTGATCTGAGCTGCGAGAGGCCATTGCTCAACTTCATTTCTAATAAACCTCTCTGAAACGGAGAGGCTTAGCTGATAGTAATAAAGAAAGAGATCAGCAGTCAATTCAGTATGAAGGGCTGCGGCAATGGTGGCGGTAGTAGTTTGGCTTATGGGACTGCCATTGCCATTGCCATATGGGTGCCTATTCTCTTCGGATGCCTAGCAATGACTGCACAAGCAGGTAAGAAGTCCATCTACATCTACATTCCCCGTCCTCATGCATCTTATTCAATCTCTTGCCGGCGTCAATCGGCGAAAAAGAGTTCATATTTGAATAGTGACTAACACAAAATATACACAAATTTGTTTATATATATATATATGCAGGTCGTTCTCCTCATCAGCTGCTCAGCAGCAGCAAGGTGGGGCGCACAACAAGAGCACTCTATGTAGCTAGCAACTCAACAAGAGCCTACCATACCGAGTCTAAATGCTTTGAAGATGAGAGGAAGACGGAGCTGATCACACTGATATTTTGCACCATGAAATGCTATTGCCATAGCGATAGTCAGGAAGACGTCTGCTACTGCTGCCAGACGCCCCCTAAGCAAGTTTGCTACGACACGTTGGCGAACTGCCAGGCCAATTGCCCTGTCTGCAACCCTCAATGCCCAGATGGAACAACGGTGGATGGACAACAGCTGCATGCAGCGACGAAGAACGGCACCTTGTAAATTAAGGGTTGAGTCCATGATAATATAAATAGTTTTGTAACTGTTGCAGAATGGGATGAGAGCCAAGTAATACTTTATTAATGTGAAAGATGTACTCCATTCCTTTCAAAAGTTAAGCTTAGCTTTTTTCCGAGTCAAACATTGCATTTCTCCTAATCATCTAGTGGTATACCCTTATCTAATCAACAATCACTATCTAAATTATTCCCCTTATTCTGTCAAAAAAATTATTCCCCTTACCAATTATACTTATTTATCCATGTCTTCCCATCGTCTGCAGTATGTTGATGTGACTAGATCTTCAAAAAAGAATGATAAACAATTTTTGCACCATTGCAAAGTAAATATGTTTAATGTTACAGTTAATCAACAAGTGACTAAGTTATAAGATTGACTTAGTTCTCAAGTGACATAGCTTTTGTTCCCTTTGTGCCTCTTTGGATACTGGGCTGGACATATTCATCATACCAGCATATACGTGCTCATAATGCAGCTGTGCAAGAGCAGGACGACGGCCGGGGTGAGGCAGTCAACGCTCAGGCAGCCTTCAACAGTTAGCGCCTGGGAACGGGGAGTCGGGGTGTTAGGGCGACGCGTCCATGTATTGTCAGTGGCGGATCTAGAATTTTAATCATGGGGGTATGAGCCTACGTGGACAAATATTTTTCTTCAAACTTGATTGATTATTAACAGAGATCCATACTCAAATAAACTTTGCAGAATTTTTGTAAGGGGAAAACTCAACTTAATGCCTTTCCCTTTTCTAAGTTGTTCCATCTTTTATTAGTTTTCTATTGTGTGCATCGGTATATTTTTGGTTCAATGCTATATATGTTGCGTAGGTGCTACCGAACGATGGGCGGAGGCACTCTCTCAGGATGAGGACTTCCGCCAGAAGTGGGACCCTCAGTCAGTGAGAAGAAACCCGTTCCAGGCTGGTACAGAATAATGAGTGGGGAAATGAATGACTTTATTAATTTTTCACCAACCCTTTCAACAGTCTTTGAGATCCTCCTTTTATAGGTGGCTCGTGTATGTGTTCTCCTTCTACATTACATCTTTGCCCTCCTAACCCTAGGGGCATTTTGGTCCCCGGCCCCGACCGCTATCTTTGGCTGCGGGGGCTGCACCGCATTTCCTCCTCCATGCCGTGGGGTGGGCCGCATTTAGCTTCAGTATGATCCGCCGTTGTTGGGCCGGGGAACCGGGTCGAGGTCGGGGGCCTTCGCCCTCCCGTCGTTGGCCCGGTGGTGCAAGATGAGGCGACCTCCGCCCGGGGCTGCGCCTGAGCGGAGAGGTCCGCTTCTTTAGAAATTCCGTGGCGGGCGCACCGACCTTCGCCGATCCTCCGTATGTATGTAGGCCACCTCCGCCGATCCTCCGCCGCCACGTAGGCTACCTCCGCCCGATCCTCCGCCTCATGTAGGCCATTTCACGAAAAAACTGACCAAAGGGACAAAGATAGTGAGGAAAAGTGGAAGCTTCTTCTTCTCGGGCCTTCGCTTTGGGAGGCGGAGGTTGGGTAGGTACTCTCCCCAACATTTCCCCCTAGAGCACTTGGGGCTGGCGGGTAGGCCAAAGTTCTCACGGTAACTATCGGCTGGCCGAGGCGGAGGCCCTTTGTCCTCCCCCTTTGGTCTCCTGGCCGCCCCCGTGTCGCGTCCTGGTTGGTGCGTCGTGCGGCGACGTGACATGATTTGACGGTTTGTCTTCCGCCCCTCGGAGGCCCCCCCCCGGTGCCTATATAAGGGGGTCTCAATGCTACGCTTACCGTACACCAATTGTTCTCGCCTTCGCTCCCGTCAAAGTTGTGGCTTCCGAAGTCTTTCTCTCGCCTCCGCTTAGGGTCTCCTTCTCGGGTCCCTACTCACATTTGCGTGTTAGAGAGCCCGGTTGGGCCCGTCGCTTTGAAGCTTGCATGGTTGATAGCCAAGGCCAAGGAAATCAAGAAAGCCTTTCAGCGTGGAAGCCATTGCCGTCGACCGGTACCTCCGAGTCCCCCTTTAGAAATGTCGGGCAAGAACGAGAGGATTACCTACGAGCTTGGTCGCAGTATTGTTAACCAAATGATGATAGATCACATGGTTAGTGAGGGTTGGTTTGAGAAGGATAAGGTCATTCTTCCTGGTTTGGAGACTGTTCCCGAACCTCCTGGCAAGGACTATGCGGTGGTCTTTCGTGATTTTTTCAACTGCGGCCTTCGCTTCATTCCTCGCCGGTTCTTTAGGGAGGTCCTGGATGAGTTCAATGTGCGTGATTCATCACCGACACCCAACGGCATTGTTGCTCTTAGCAAGTTTGTTTGGGCGCGAAGTCTTATGGTCTTTGCGCCCCGACATTGATGACTTTTGCCAAGATTATGAGTTGCAAAAGCAAAGACAAGAAGTTTGACGGAGCCGTCTGGTCAATATGGTAGCGCTGCCGTTCTTCCCAAAGCGCAAACAAAGGTTGAACCAGTGTCCGAGCTTTCTTTTCGCCAAAAAAGAACAAGTGGGATAAGGACTGGACTTTGAACCGGTTCTATGTGAGGACTCCCGGATATACTTGTTGAGGAGGATGACGGCAAGAAGGTTACTCGATATCCTCTTGCCTCGGTGATGACGCCGTTGGAGCCGCGCTACTCCATTCTCGCTCCATCTAAGGCCACCGCTTCTCATGTCGCGTGCAACCGGGCCTTCGCTCTTGCCTGTCGATATTAGGAGGCCATGATTTGGTTGAGGAGATGGTAGCGACCAACCGGCTGGCCATTGGCTAAGGTCAAACCTTCGTTCCGCTTTTGGATAGAGTCCAACTTTTCGTCTTTGGTGACTGGTGGCGCCCCATTCCTCGCTTTTTGGTTTGAAGCGTCCGGAGAACAAGACCGACGCCGCCTTGTTCGTGAAATTGAGGCGAAGGCTCGAGAGATTGTTGGAGAGATTTCGGACAAGGAATACCTTGCCCGCCGGGCGGAGGTCGGCAATATGCCCCCGACTAAATCGTGTTTTTAAAGAGATGGGAGTTACGTATGGTGACCACCCCGTTCGCTGGCTTATCGCAGCGATCCGTGACAAGGAGGAGGCCGCTGGCTGGCCGCTGCGGAGGCACGCCCCGGCGATGCCCCAAAGCCCGCGGCTCGAAAAACGCCGTGGGGCTTCTTCTCGTGCCGGTGCAGGTCATGGGAAGAGGGCCCGCTCTTCTCGCTCGCAGCATTGAAGCTTCGGAACTCGCGGAGGCGCCGGAGTTGTGGACGTGTGTCGGGTCGGTGCCGCATCCAAAGCAACTCTTCTCGGGTCACCGCTACTTCTCCGGCCCATCATGATCGTGGTGATGAGGCTAAGGCCATGTTGCAAGCTCCCGCACCTCCAGGAGGAGCGCCTTCAAAGAAAGCGCCCGGTTGCAACCGCAAGGGCATCGGCTTCGCCGCGCTCCTTTTGCCGGTGTTCGGGAGCTTTCGATGATCGGAGGACTCCGGTTCATGCTAGTGTCGTCTTGCCGGTGGTGATGCGGAGGTTGTTCCTCAAAGTTCGGCGCCCAAGCCTGCGGGGGCTTCACCTGCGCTACCGACGGTGGTCCCGCCCCGAGGTTTTCTCCGGTTCCTCCGCAGGTTGCACCAAAGTGCCTCAGACAAATGTCAGGCGCTTTGCTCATCCCGCCGCCGGAGGCCTCCGGGCTTTGAAGCCGGCAAGGCACGCTTTATGTAAGCTTCATATCTCTACTTGTTGTTCTTTTTGTTTTTCTTGGCCATGTTATGGCGTTGCTCGTGGGCCTTGCCCAAGTGCTTGCGAGGGATAGCGAGGCTGCTCCTCATGTTGATATGGGTCGAATAGGCTGGATCGGACTCCTCGGTGCCTCCCACCTTTGCCGGTACTTCATTTGGTGGCTTCGCCGGCCCCGGGCGAAGGTTGGTGCCTTATTCTTGTGTTGTCGGGTTGTTTTACGCTATTTTTTATATTGCGTACCTTTGGTTCACTCGATGCCTTCTTTTGTGGTGATTCTATGCAAACCCTAAGTGGGTGGAGCTCGCCCTCCATAGCCTCGCACCAGCAGCTTGGAGGTTTGATTTGTCTTTTGATTTTTGTTTGTGTCAAATAATTTTTCTTATTGCCTGAATCTTTGTTTGGCATCGGGGGGCACTCGCAGTACCGAGCGGTTGGACTATTTCAGCCTTCCGAGGCTGAACCTCGGCAGCCAGAGCGTGGTTTGTGTTCCGCTTTGCTTGTAGTTTGACATCTTTGTTACCTACTTTTTTGGCTTGGCTAGTTTATCTCGAAGTCTTCGTTTCTCCCGCAGAGTCATCACATTGCGGAGGCTATGGAAGCTCGATGCTCGCACGAGGTGTTGAAGCGTGATGAGGCGCCGGGCGCCTCAAGGAGGAGGTTGAGACTTTGGGTGCCGAGAAGAAATCTTTGATTTCTAATCTTGTGAGAGCTTCGCCCATTTAAGAAATCTTCAAGAGCTTGACGCCAAGCTCAAGGCGACAGAGAGAAAGCTTGCTAGTGCCCGGTCGGCCTCTTCCTTGCTTGAGGAGAAATCGAAGAAATCAAACGATGTTAACGCCAAATTTCACGCACGGAGGTTGAGAGTGAGAGGCGGTCCTCCGAGGCCTTGAGGAAACAAGTGGAGCCGCTCGTAAAGAGCTTGACGATACAAGGGGGGCTTCCGCGTGGGTCGGTGCCTATTCTAATGCGATACATCGCTACGGTGGTGTTGCTCCCCCCCCTTGGTCGACGATGCCTCTACCTCCGATATTATGGATTGATGCGCTCTCGGATTTCCCAATTTCCTAAGTTTGCGGATGGATTGGCCGACTTTCTTTGCCCTTTCTTGTGCTAAGAATTTTATGAATGCTTTGACGGAGGTCGGTGCGACCATCTTCATCTTTTAAAGGGCAAAGCCACTTACACCGATCCAAAGGATGTTACGTGGACTAATCTTCGCCGCCTATGCGGCGTTGTTCGCGATTTCATGATGTATTCTTTGGAGTCGCTTTGGTCGCAGCTTATGCTCATGACATTGCCTGGGAGCGCAATGCGGAGGTGAGTGTGGTTTTCCTTGTTCCATTTGTTTGGTTTGCTCCTTTACACTCTCATCATTCTTTGCTATTTTACCTTGTTAGGCCGAGGCTCGCCGAGCGGTAAAAAAAAGACAAGGAGCTGAAGGCGTCCCGGCCGGGGCCCTCTCGTCGTGCTGAGGAGAAGACCGCCGATGATGCGGAGGTGGAGCATTAGGCGTAGCCGACCCTTAGACTTTTGGTTGTGCAGTTTTAGTTAGTCTGGCTTATGGGTATAGGTTGATGGGTGAGCTTTATCTTTTATTTGATACTCTTTTTAATTTTAAATTGCCTTGCGCAGTGACCTTGTCGGGGAACGCGCAAGTGCTTGATGTACCTCCGCTAACTATGATGAAGGACGGAATTTATGTCGGTGGGCGGATGCTTGATCAAGGTCCGATAACAATGTTAACGATATGTTCGATTTTGTCATTGAGGAGCTTGGAGCTCCGCGTAGTGATTTTATACGCTCTTTGGCCCGGGCGAGGTCCTAGTACTCCTCCTTAACTTGCTTTGACCTTTGACATGTTTTTATGCTATGTGGTTTGTACCTCCGCGTGTTTTGTTGTTGTAATTTTTTTTAATTTGTGGAATACGATATCCTTATCATATATGTTTGGAGTGTTGTACCGATGTCAAACCGAGAGGGTGCTAACTTGTACTTTGATATATTTATTATTAATAATTACGCCTCTGCGTTTACATTTGCATATGCCATGTATGTTTTCGGTCATACATATCCTACCGGTTCTCGGGCGGTTGTTTGTGATCAAGTTGCGGTTGTTGAACTCATGCTTGGCCCTTTTGTTCCGCCTCGAGGCAGAGCCGGAGTCGCGCTTGAAGGTGCCGGGCCGTGCTTGCACTTTCACGTGTTTCTTCGCAACGGAACCTTCGCACAAAGAACGCCGTGCTTGGTTCCCGGTATGTTTAGTTGGCGCAGCTCTTGGTTTGTCTTTGCTTCTTCCCCTTCAATCTTTACAAATTTTTGCGTGGTATCGCATGCGACCGGCGGAGGTAGCGTTTAGTGGGAGTTTTTGAAGTAGGACCTTCGGTTGCGGGGGGACGTTACAAGCTTTTGCGTGGTATCTCCCCCGCTTCTAGGCCCCGGGTTCTCAGTATATGAGTGCCACCCCGCTTTGGTTACAAACTTTTGCGTGGTACCGGCTATTTTTGTGTTGTGGGGAAACGCACGCTTCCATCTTTCTCTCTCTTTCCTTCTCCTTTTCTCCGAATGACCCTAGGAGGTTGGGGGGGGATGTGCTTTTTTATATGGCCTCAACTCATAATTGCCATTGATCTTTTGGTGGTTGAGGTTGTTGAGATTTTGCTTTATTGCGATTAGGTGGCATTTAATTTTGGTAGCGGTGTGCGATCGGCATATAGTTCATTTATTTTTCCGTTTTTGTCGCCCTTCGGCTTTCAGCGGAGGTTATACTTGGTATTGACTTAGTGTCCGGAAGTTTGGCGTTTTTGCGGAGGTTTTTTTTCGATTGCGGCCCGGTGCCCGTACCTTTGGTAGGGTCTTTTTCCAGGTTGAGTGGTTTTGCGGAGGTTTTCACTGCGCTTATCCTCGGTGCCCATACCTTTGGCGGGGTCTTTTTCCGTGTTAAGTGGTTTTTTGCGGAGGTTTTCACCGGTTTAGTCGGGCGATTGTTTTGCCGCGGAGGTCCGATTGGGCGTGTTCAGGCGTGCCGGCATCGCCCCATGGGTCCCTCTGTTTTTCACCTTATCGGTTTGTCGAATGTCTGCTGCCCCGGCCTTTGGCGGGCTTTTTCGACTCTTTGCTTGCGTAGTGCTGTTATCTGGGGAAGCCTCTTTATATTTTTAGAGGTTGTTTACAAAGGTCTGCCTCGTTAAAAACCTCACCTCCGCTTAGGAGTCCCCTTGTGAGGAAAAGAGTGTGGGCCTTTCGCCAACCGGCCAAGAAAAAAAGGAGGAGAAGAAAGCTAAAGAAAGAAATGAGAAACCTTCGCTTATATCATGCGGAGGTCCTTTTTACATCATATGTAGTATTTTCTGAGGTTCGCGGTGTTCCAAGTGTGCGCGGAGGTATTGCCTTCGCTATCTTCCAATCTGAATGCTTCTTTGTTTGCGGTTTGCTTTGCTATGAATGGTCCTTCCCATTTCGGCCGTAGCTTACCCACGGTCTTTGGCATTCGGTTTCCTTCGCAAGCACCGTGTCTCCATCCTCAATGAGCCTTTTAGTTATATTTTTATCTCTCCATGCCTTAGTTTGGTCCTGGTATCTTATGATGTTGTTGAGGGCCTGCGGTCTTTCCTGTTCTATTCTTTCTTTGGAGCATGCCTCTTCTTACGTGGTGTTGCTAATTGCGCGGAGGCTTTGGTGTTTCACCTCTTCCGGGGTCATTGCTTCTTCTCCATACATAAGTTTGAAAGGAGTGTAACTTTGTTGTTCGGGTTGTTGTGGTATTATGTGACCGGACTACTCTTGGTAGCTCCTCCGCCCATTTTCCCTTGCGCAGATTGAACAAGTACCTTAGAGATTGCCGAGAATATTTTCTCTGTTTGCCCTTTCCACCGCACCATTTGACTCGGGTAGTACAACCGACGTGAAGGCTAGTGTTGTGCCTATGGTCTTGCAATATTCTTTGAATTTGTCCGAGTCGAAGCGCTTGCCATTGTCTACGGTTAGCATTTTTGGGACTCGAATCTGCATATTATGTTTTGCCAAAAAAGATTTTTTGACCCGCCTACGAGGTTATTGATGCTAGCGGCTTTGCTTCTATCCACCTTGTGAAGTATTCCACGGCTACTACTGCGAACTTAAGCCCTCCTTGAGTCGGGCGGCAGCGGTCCTACTAAGTCCATTCCCCATCAATGCGGGGCCGACCGGGTGGTATGGGCTGGAGCTCTACCGGACGGCGAAGGTTGCTTTTTACGGAATACATTTGGCAGGCTTCACATGTTTTGACTAGCTCTTCGGCGTCCTTTGCATGGGTTGGCCAAGAGAACCCTTGCCTCAAAGCCTTTTGCCGATAAGGCCCTTGGCCCTATGTGAGACCCGCAGGTTCCCGCATGTATCTCTTTTATCAACTCTTTACCTTCGCTTACGGATACACATTTGAGCAATGGCTGAACCACCCCTTTTTTGTATAGTTTTTTATCTAGTAGCACATAGGATCTTGCTCGTACTTCATTCTTTCTTTGTCGCGCTTTGATCGTGGGTTGAATGTCCCTCAAGCATTTGCGCTATTTCGTCCGCCGGTCTTGCTCGATGTTGCTAGTATGTGCCTTTCGAGTGTTTCTCTAGCGTTGGTTGCAGGTTTGCTGATTTGCTCGTAGAAGGTTCCCTCGGGCATTTCCCGTTATTTCTTTCGCCTTCGCTATCTCGTCCGCCTACGTGTTCTCCCCCCCTTGGGATGTGTTTTAGGGTGAACCCACGGAACTTTCTTTCTAACTTTCGTACTTGCTCAAGGTATCTTGTTAACTCGGGTTCTACGGCACGGTATTCTTTCTCGACTTGTCCCGCCACAACCATTGAGTCTGTTTTTCACTAGTAGCCTTTGGATCCCCAAGGCCTTTGCCTTGTTGAGGCCTAGGATGAGTGCTTCGTACTCGGCGACATTGTTTGTTGCTTTGAAGTTCAAACGGGCCGCGTACTTCATCTTTTGCTCCGGTTGGGGATATTAGCACCACCGCTGCCCCGTGCCATTTACTCCCCAAGCTCCATCTGTGAATAGTGTCCAAGTTTGTTCGGAGATAGGTTATGTAACCTCCGCGGCGAAGGTGTCCAATCTCGCCATGAAGTCCGCCAAAGGCCCGAGATTTGATTGTTGTTCTTGGGACATAGGCTATGCAAGGTATTGCGATAATTTCGTGGCCCATTTTCCAATTCTGCCGGGAGGCTTCCTTGTTGCCGAGTATCTCTCCAAGGGGTTGTGTCGAAAGTACTATTATTTCATGGGCTTGGAAGTAATGCTTGAGTTTTCTTGAGGCGGTTAAGATGGCGTAGGCCAGTTTTTCTGCTTGAGTATAATTCAGCTTGGCTCCTGCCCAGGCTTCAAACATAGTACACTGGCCGGGCTGGTTCCTTTGACCTTTGCATTCCTTTTTCTCGTGCCAAGACCGCACCGACCGCGTGATCGATCTTTGCCACATAAAGGAGTAATGTGGCGTCTTGCTGCAATCTTGTGACTTTCGAGTGTTGGCTAAGTATTTTTTGAGGTCGTCAAAGGCTTGATTGATCTTGGCCCCACTGGACTTTGTCGGAGGTTCCGAGTGCTTTGAAAAATGGTAGGCTTTTTCTCTGCCGACTTTGAGATGAACCTCGTTGAGCGCCGCTATTCTTCCGTGAGCTTCTCGCACTTCCCTTTTGGTAGTTGGTTCTGTCATTGCTAGTATTGCTGCGTTTTTTCCGGATTTCTTTGTGATTCCTTCCGGCCCTACAATACATCCCAAGATCTTGGCTTGGCTTATCTGCGAAGACACACTTGTCCGGATTTAGTTTTAGGCTCATGCACAAGGAGGTTAGCGAAGGTCTGCCAGTCACCGATGTGCTCTTTCTTTTCTTTGCTCATGACTATGATGTCGTCGACATATGCGATGACATTTCTTTGAAATTGGTTGCCTAGCACTTTGCTTGTCATTCTTGCGAAGGTTGAGCCTGCGTTCTTTAAGCCTTTCGGCATTTCGAGGAAGCGTTATGTGCCAAAGGGGTTGTGAAACTTGTCTTGTCTTCATCCTCTTTATTGAGCCAAATTTGATGGTACCCCGAGAAACAATCGAGGAGGAAAAATCTTACGCAAATTGCGGCTCGTCAGGGAAGTATCTATTCTTGGTAACTGGAACGCATCTTTTTCTCGCATGCTTTGTTTAGGTGCGTGAAATCTATGCACATCCTCATCTTGCCCGTCGAGTACTTGACTTCCCTTATTACCTTCGGCGTCAAGGAGTCTCTCGCACCTCCGCTTTAGCCGCCATTATCCCTGTCTTCGGACATTTTCCTTTGTTTTACGCTTTTTTGGTCGATGCCCGGGTTAACATCTAAATGGTGTTTGTATGATATCTCCGGATACTCCCCGAAGGTCTTCCTTGCACCATGCAAAAGCGTCTTTGTTCTCCCTCAAGGCTTGCATCGGCTCTTTTTTTCTTCTTGATCCGTCAAATTTGAGGCTATTGTGACTTTTCTCTGGGGCTTGGATTGTTCCAACAGCATCGATTTTGTTGTTTTTTTCATTTTCTTAGGCTTTGAAGCTTGTCTTTCCTTTGGGCATGTCCGGAGGTTCTTCCCCCCTCGAAACGCCTGATTCCACGAGTTGACATTTCTACTTGAGTTGTGTATCATTTTTTCAATGTTTCTTGCCTCTTTCGGCTTCCATGGATTGTTATTATTCCATGCAATCTTTGGTAGCTTCATGCGAGGTAGCCCATGTGGACTGCCACCCCAAATTTGTTAGAGAAACCTCCGCCTGAATAGCGTTGTAAGGGTAGTTGAGGTCGGCGACATCAAAGGTTATGTATTCGTTCGGGCGTTGTTTTGATCTCCGAAGGATACTGGGAGTGCTATTTTTCCTAGTGCTTCCACCCTTCTTCCTCCGAATCCGACCAAGTGGGATTCCGAAGGTTGTAATTGGTTTCTGCCAAGCTGCATCTTGTCAAAGGTGTTTGCGAACAGTATGTCCGCGGAGCTTCCCCGAGTCCACCAAGATTCTTTTTTTATTTCCCATGCTTTGCTACGTTTCTTTGTTATCACCATTGCGTCGGTGTGAGGGTAGCTTTCAAGTTTTAGGTCTTGCTCGTGAACGTTATTGGCACCCTGGACCATTCTGTCGCTCTTATGGGACCTTGAAGCGCCACATTGTTTACTAGGCGGAGGTGATCCTTTTTTTTGTTTTTGGTCCGGAATTCCATTGCCGAGCCTCCGCTAATTGGTAGTATATGGCCAATGGTTGGCGAGTGGGTTATGGGGGTTGTGTTGGTTTTTTACGGGTTTGACTCTTGTTTTGCTTGAGGCGAAGGCTGTATTTGCAAACTGTGGTTGAAGTGCCTTGGGAGGTGGCGGTAGAGCTTCGTAGGTTCTGTTGCGGGGTTGGGTATCTAGATAGGTTATGTTGGGCGGCCTTGGGTGGGTATAGGCTGGTGTTTGCTCTAGTCCGTATTGGCTGGTGTTTGGCGTTGTGGCCGCATGCGGAGGTATCGACGCCATGCAGGCGAGGTGGCTTGGGAAGTAAGCTAGCCGCTAGTGTTGAGGGATGTATGGGTCTTTGTTTAGGGCTGGGTATCTTGGGCGCATTGGTTTTGCCGGCTTGGTGCGGAGGTATGGTTGACTTCCCTTACTTGTGGGGCGCCGGGGTGCCTCCGCTTCTTTCCTTCTCTTCATCCTTTCTTGGGTTTCTTTTTGCCTCCGGACATTCCTTTGTGACGTGCCCTTTGTCTTCCCCATGGAAAAAAACAATACGGCTTCTTTTACATTTGTTCTTTGGAATTGCTATTCCGGTTTCTTCCCTGTGTTTTGTCTCGGTTGATTTCTAGCGGGCTGCGGAGGCGCCGGTGAACCTGGCTGTTGGCTTTTCTTGAGATTGTTGGTCAATACCCATTACTTGTTTGTTTTGAGAGGCTGCTGGCGTCTGTAGCCTTTGGTTGGATCGGCCGCTTGCCTGTTGGTGTTTTGAAACTGCTTGTATTGGTTTTGTTCCTCCACCCTCTTTCGGAGGTCGTTGTCTGATTTGCAGTACTTTTCGAACTCTGAGTATAATGCTTCCATGGTTTCAGGGCTTCTCTCGGCCGGATGTCTGCCGCGAACGGGCCAATCTTCAGTCCTTTGACTGCTGCTTCTATTGCTACCTCTTCTGGTACATTTGGAGCCTTCGCTTTTAGTTGGACGAAGCGCTGGTAGTATTGTCTCAGTGATTCATCTTTTTGCTGCTTGCAATGAAACAGTTCGAAGTCGTCGGTGACTCCTTTGGAGAATCCTTTGAAGTTGGTCATGATTTTGTCGCGGAGGTTCTCCCACGAGTAGATTGAGTTTGGCTTGAGCATGGAGTACCAAGCAAGTGCATCCCCCTCGGCTGCAATGACAAAGGATTTGGCAAGGACTGTATCATTCCCCCCTGCGGAGGCTACCGCTGCCTCAAAGCTCATGATGAACTGTCTGGGGTCCGTCTTTCCGTTGAACTTTGGTAATGTGATTGGCTTGTAGCCCATTGGCCATGCTGATGTCTGCAGTCCTTCCGACAGTGGAGATCTTGGGTCCACCGTTCGTGTTTGAGCCGCCCCAAAGGACACGAAGGATGGTCCCTGGGTGGGTGCGCCTTGCTGTGGCTGAGTAGCGGCGAAGGTTGCGAAAGGTGGCCCTTGGCTTGGTATTCCTTCGTGCGCCTGTGCTGCTAGCATACTTTGTATTTCCGCTTGCAAGATCGCCATCTGCTGCCTTGCTTCAGCGACGGCCTGGGTGGTTTGAACTGCCCTCTGTCTCGCCGCGAAGGCTGCAGCGACTCTCTCCCCTCTCGCTTGCAAGGCTTGTAGCTGAACTTGAACTCTTTGCAGCTCTTCCTCTTGCGCTGCTGCGTTTGCGGTTCTCGGCACTTGATCGTTGGCTTGTTCTTCATTGCGGAGGCACGGCGGTATTGTCCTCTTCGTGACTTGCTCTGTTTTCGGGTGTCGGAGGATCTGCGTAGGTGCTGCGCACCGCTCTCCTTGGTCTTCCTCGTGAGGTACCTCCGCCTGCAGGCGCTCTGGTTGTCTTCTTTTTCCTTGGTGGCATGTTTGGGTCTTTGTTGGCTAACCACGGTGGGCGCCAATGTTGCGTAGGTGCTACCCGAGCGATGGGCGGAGGCACTCTCTCGGGATGAGGACTTCCGCCGAAGTGGGACCCTCGGTCGGTGAGAAGAAACCCGTTCAGGCTGGTACAGAATAATGAGTGGGGGAAATGAATGACTTTATTAATTTTTCACCAACCCTTTCAACAATCTTTGAGATCCTCCTTTTTATAGGTGGCTCAGTACAGGTTCTCCTTATACATTACAACTTTGCCCTCCTAACCCTAGGGGCATTTTGGTCCCGGCCCCCGACCGCTATCTTTGGCTGCAGGGGCTGCACCGGCATTTCCTCCTCCATGCCGTGGGCTGGGCCGCATTTAGCTTCGAGTATGATCATTTGTTGTTGGGCCGGGACTGGTCGGAGGTCGGGGCCTCTCGCCCCTCCTGCCGTCGTTGGCGCCGGTGGTGCAAGATGAGGGCGACCTCCGCCCCGGGGCTGCGCCCAGGCGGAGGTCCGCTTCTTTAGAAATTCCGTGGCGGGCGCACCGACCTTCGCCGATCCTCCGCCGTATGTAGGCCACCTCCGCCGATCCTCCGCCGCACGTAGGCTACCTCCGCCGATCCTCCGCCTCATGTAGGCCATTTCCTGAAAACACAGCCAAAGGGACAAAGATAGCGAGGAAAAGTGGAAGCTAGCTTCTTCTTGCTGGGCCTTCGCCTGGGAGCGGAGGTTGGGTAGGTACTCTCCCCCAACAATATATACTTCGGTATTGTAGTGTGTTTTGTCCTCTTGGATGATGGATGAGTACTTGGCCTGAAAATATTACTATTTGCTAAGTGGTATAGATATATAATAATATATTATGTGTATATATACTTAGTATCTCTATAATTTTTTGGGGTACAGCTGTACCCCCATGCACCTGAACTGGATCCGCCCCTGTGTGTTGTATGCGACAGTTCGAGGGATCAGGTGTAGGACAGATGGTGTGGTGACCAATGAAGACAATTACTTGCTTATATACATAGGGTTGCAGTTGGGCTGGGCCACGAATAGTATGGTTGCTGGCTTTTTAAAGTGTTCATGAAACAATTTTTGAGTCCCCATGGCTGGCCCCATGCGGTTACTAAATTCTAGGTCTGTCCCCAAACCTGCCCTAATCAGTGCATCGAACCCTAAACTTATGGGGAGAAATCGAACCCGCTTTGACCCCGCCAAATCCAAAATCCACGGGGACCCAACCTGACCAAGCCTCGCTTCCAACCTTACTCTAGTAGAGCTGAGGAAAGAAGAACGCGTCAACGAGGAGTCAATAGATGTGCCACCACTATCACCTCGCGTGTCCGAGATGGGGAGGCGTCCTCCGACCCCTCTATCTCACCGCCTAGACTCTGGATAGAGTCAAGTGACGCATGGGGTGTCTTGCCTTCATTCGTGCCTACACATCATCTCCTCTTACAATGATGGATGCTATGAAAGGAACGCAATGGCAAAACCTTCTCTAGAGGAAGTAGAACAGTGTGCAATTCCTTGACTCGGTTGGTGACGAGGCAAAGCTCTAGGACCTTGCTGGGTACGGAAGTTTGTGGCAGTTGTTTCCATAGTCGCCTATAAGTATAGCCAGTGTATAGCCATGTAATGCTGCTGGTCTTTGCTCCTTATGTTCGCCTGTTTTTTGCGGTAATCCTAGGACTACCACATGATTGCACTATGTAAAACTCTGCTTCCTCCTCGTAATGAAATGCATACGTTATGATACAAGTCGAGAAAAAACAATAAACAATGCTCGGCCGGCGGCTTCACTTACATTAATGCAGGTTGCGTCATGCGCATGACGACGTTCATCTCCTTCTTACACTTTCTTAGGAGTTAAAATGTATGACCGTACGCAGATTTGACAAGTGATTTATTATATTACAAGCTACATAGTGGAGACGCTCTAAAGTCACTTTCTGGACTATAGCCCGCGGATCTCTTCTTCTTGCTGGAGCGAGATCTGAACCATATACCATTTGCGGATCGCCGATCGAGTAGCAAGAGACTGGAATTTAATGTTGCGTCTGAGATCGAGATCTCTCCTCGATCGAAGATTGATGAGGGATACTACGACTCTCTTTATATATTTTCTATATCTAAATTGCGGTTCAGAACCTGCCCTAATATTTATTACTTTAAGGAATTCAGGAACCTATCTATGACATGAGCTGACAAGCTCGTGGTAACAACCCCGCTGACAGCAGAGAAATCCATTAGCCGCCGGTTAGATCGATCGAGACGAACTAGCTGGACTGCTGGCCCCTTCCTTAGTCCTTACCTAGTTACATTACGTCGGTGTGATTTATTTGTGGCAACAAAAAAAAACTTGCAGTGACCTTAAGTTTTTCGTTTTTGCTTTGAGATCCACTGCACCGTCCATTATTCGAGGAGGTGGATAGAAGAGAGAAGGTGGATCTTTTACATTTGAGGGAGAGTGAGGAGGTGGATTTTGAGTAACTAGTAGGATGCTCCGCGCGTTGCTGCGGGTATAGAGTAGAAATGTAAGGAGTTTATAATGGTCGAAACTATGAATTAATAGATATATATGTATGGATATAGTAGGTCAATTGTGGAGGTTGTATCTATTGACATGGTATAAATTATTTGAACTGGGCATCACCCAAATTTTATGTACCCGAACCCCCACCCCTACTATATCTGAGGGTCATCCCCCTCCCAAAATTCTAAGAGTTTTTCTTCATAAAATTATGCATGTTTCGGAGAATCACATGTAATCTATGTGATACGCAGTTTTGCTAGGTTTTGCTTACAAATGAGTTTTACTTAGAAACGGTTTAAATTTTTACATAAAAGTTATCAAAATATATCCATGTGGGGTCTTGTTTTGAAGAGTTTATTGTGAGGAACACCATGGTGCAATTGGATTTTAATTACGATACGTGGTTTAGGTGCTATGACTTTTTTTCTATTTCAAAAAAGAATAGTTAGTGGGAGATAAATGAGACTAAGTTGTGGTAACTCCCTTGATGACATCATCATACATCACTTTTTGGAAATCCTAATTTTTGATTGGATGGGCCCTCTTAGTGGGTCTTTGCATTATAGGAGTATAGGATTACTGAAAACTTTTAGTTATCATTCGAGATAGGACGAATAATTTGTTGGGGCAACAACAATGGCTTATATACTGCATTTATTTTTTTTAAAAAATATATAACTAGGATGAATATATATAGCATATGGACCTAGCAACTGGGTCGAGTATGGAGTACATTGTGCACAAATTAATAGATCAAGTAGCTATTAGTATATTTTACATGCATGGTTTAGAATATAGCTAGGATCGAGTAGTTAAAGAAAGAGTTTACTCTGGGTATAAGAAACCCAGCATAAACAGCTAGCCACTTGTCGATTGAATTAATGCTGTCAGAACTCTTGAATATATATTTGTTGATCGAATTAATGCTGTCAGAAATCTTGAATATACTCAAAGAAGGAATTTTGGGAGAAAGAAAATATATATATGAACTTACTATACGTACAAACTCTCCAACGCAAACTCACGTGATCCACAACACACCGAGCTTATCCAAAATTCAATTTTGTATGGGCCGCCCTTGCTGGTCATCAGCAACCTACCTATCCATATTATAAATATACTGCAGGGCCAAGCGAAGTATGCACAGTTGCACACCCCACTACGAGCTCACTTCACTGCACGGTGGCTAGTAGTGCAGCTATGGGGGTCCCGGTAGGAGGAGGTGGTGGTAGCAAGGTCGTCAGGGTGGTGACTACCGCGGCCGCCTGCCTGCTGTTGCTGGAGCTGTGCGGTTGCGTCGCCGTCGCGGCGGCTCTGCCCATGAAGGACGGCGGCGGCGGCGGCGGCGGTTACATGAGGTACAAGGACCCGAAGCAGCCGCTGAACACGCGGATCGCCGACCTGCTGGGGCGGATGACGCTGGCCGAGAAGATCGGGCAGATGTCGCAGATCGGGCGGGAGAACGCCACCACCGACGTCGTCAACAAATACTTCATAGGTAAGTATGCAGGCGTATATGTGCCAGTATACTATGTCTATATACGTAGGGCTTTATTTGGTACGATGCCTCCAAATGACGGTGAGCCGGACGCGCAGGCAGCGTGCTTAGCGGCGGCGGCAGCGTGCCGGCGAAGCAGGCGCCGCCGGAGGCGTGGGTGACAATGGTGAACGGGATGCAGAGCGGCGCGCTGTCCACGCGCCTGGGCATCCCTATCATCTATGGCATCGACGCCGTCCACGGCCACGGCAACGTCTACAAGGCCACCATCTTCCCCCACAACATCGGCCTCGGCTGCACCAGGTAGTATACCTGTACCGTGCATATATATATAATTAAATTATGCATCAAAATTAGTTTCTGCATATAAAATAAAATGAAATAGCCAGCAGAGTCGACTAGCTACATGCAGTGTGTAACAAATCTGATCGAGTTGTTTATTTAATAAATTTTCTTCGATTCAGGGACCCAGAGCTAGCACAGAAGATTGGAGCTGCTGTTGCTCTGGAGGTCAGGGCCACCGGCATCCCCTACGTCTTCGCTCCTTGTGTCGCGGTACCTGCAATTTTTTTAACATAATAATAAATCATAGAAAAGCTCGAGATAAGCTACTATAATAAAAAATAATGAAAAAAATGTGTGCACGCATGCAGGTGTGCAGAGACCCTCGGTGGGGCCGATGCTACGAGAGCTTCAGCGAGCACCCGGAGGTGGTGCGCAACATGACCTCCATCATCTCCGGCTTCCAGGGCGAGATCCCGGCGACCGGCGGCCGCCCCGGCGCGCCCTACGTCGCCGGACAGCACAACGTGGCAGCGTGCTCCAAGCACTACGTCGGCGACGGCGGCACCACCAAGGGCGTCAACGAGGGCAACACGGTGGCGTCCTTCCACGAGCTCATGGCCATCCACATGCCGCCCTACTACAACGCCGTCATCCGCGGCGTCTCCACCGTCATGGTCTCCTTCTCCAGCTGGAACGGCGTCAAGATGCACGCCAACCACTTCCTCGTCACCGACATCCTCAAGAACAGGCTCCGCTTCAGGGTATATATGTTCGAAAATTTATAAACTTTTTTGGTCGAGTAAAATTTATAAGATCGATGATGTACATTTTTTAACTATTATTTATTTCAGGGTTTTATCATCTCGGATTGGCAAGGGATTGACAGGATCACGACCCCTGACCACGCCGACTACCTTCTGTCCATCAAGCTGGGCATCCTCGCCGGAATCGACATGGTGATGATCCCGTACACGTACACGGAGTTCATCGACGACCTCACGCTGCTGGTGCAGAACGGCACCATCCCGATGAGCCGCATCGACGACGCCGTCCGCCGCATCCTGCGCGTCAAGTTCACCATGGGCCTCTTCGAGAACCCCTACGCCGACACCAGCCTGGTCGGCGAGCTCGGCAAGCAGGAGCACCGCGACCTGGCGTGCGAGGCCGTGCGCAAGTCCCTCGTCCTCCTCAAGAACGGCAAGCCCGGCGCGAAGCCGATGCTGCCGCTGCCCAAGAAGCCCTCCAACGGCCGCAGCGTCCTGGTCGCCGGCAGCCACGCCGACGACCTCGGCAGCCAGTGCGGCGGCTGGACAATCACCTGGCAGGGCCTCACGGGGAACAACCTCACCGCCGGGACCACCATCCTCGACGGCATCAAGCGCGCCGTCGCCCCCGGCACGGACGTCGTCTACTCCGAGAACCCCGACGCGGGCTTCCTCCAGCAGAACAAGGCACGGTTCGACTATGCCGTCGTCGTCGTCGGCGAGCCCCCCTACGCCGAGACGTTCGGCGACAACCTGAACCTGACCATCCCAGCGCCCGGGCCGGACGTCATCCGGAACGTGTGCGGCAGCATCAGGTGCGTCGTGGTGCTCGTCTCTGGCCGGCCGCTGGTGGTGGAGCCGTTCGTCGACGGCATCGACGCGCTGGTGGCGGCGTGGCTGCCGGGGACGGAGGGGCAGGGCGTCAGCGACGTGCTGTTCGGCGACTACGGATTCACCGGGAAGCTGTCGAGGACGTGGTTCCGGTCGGTGGATCAGCTGCCCATGAACGTCGGCGATGCGCACTACGATCCATTGTTCCCGTTTGGGTTTGGCCTCGAGACACAGCCGTCGGCATATTAGAGGGTAATTGCAAGGTCCCAAATGTATTTGAGCTAATTTCTTAGACTTCCCGGTGAAATATATATGCAGAGAGAGACTCAGGTTCCGGAATAATGTCGTTTACATTTTTTTTACTTCTCCGGGCTAGCTTACTTCATGTGAGTCGTAGTATTGTGCTGTAGTAGACAATTAATAATAAGCACCGGAATAATCAGATGGTCTCTCTTTGACGACATGATTGTGTTCTCCTGGGATGATCGGTTATTATTGCTCGTTTGAAACTTGTACTGATTTTACCGCCTGCCCCTTCTCCTTTGTATTTCACTCAAAGTGATGGTGATTCAGAAATAAAATTGCCCATATCTGTATAACTAGAGATAGACATTTCAGTACATGATGTCTACATTCTTTTCTTCTTTTTTTTTCTTCTAGATGAGGGTGGTAAAATCATTAATTATATATTAAGCCAATGGAACAGTAGCATTAAAACCTTGTTTTACATACCTCAGTTGGTGCTCCTTGTCCTAGGTTTAATTTGAGCCGTCGCCTCAGATCAATACCGTTGGTTGAAAACTATACTTACCACACTTGTACATTTTGCCTCTACTAAGGATCGTTTTACTTTACCAAACTTTGTGATAAGAAAATTTTCCACCTAAACTTAAGTAAAGTTAGGCAAAAAAAATGAGTCTATGTAACGTATGTATATATGTTGTAGGTGGGTCAAATGATTATCGGTCAGTTGTAGACTAGACCGTGCGGCTGGTAAAAAAAAAAAAAAAAAAAAAAAAAAAAAACCGTTGACCACCCGCTCAAATTAGTGCCATGACCGAATCCGGTAACATGAGTATGGATACTTAGAGCAACTCCAACAGTTTTGCAAATTGCTTTCCCAACAAGTCATATAATAATTAATTACACCGCGTGTCAGTTAAATAAAAGTGAATGAACACTAACTTCCGACGGAATAAATGTGGACCATATGTTGGATTATCCGCCAAATAATCTTGAAACATTCTTTGATGCCCGCCTTCTCTATCTCGATGAATAACAATATGGCCAGGGACAGAACCACCGTGTCTTCGTTTAATTTTCGAAAATTTGTGCACAATTCGAGCAGCCGTCAAGATCAAATAATCATCATCATCTGAAGATGAATCGTCATCCAATTCTCTTTGCAAAAGTGATTTCGAAGCACTCATGATGTCTAACCCGACTGCAAATAACAATTCGGCAACTGAGATGATCAAACATGATCCCGGCCGGCCACATGACCAAACAAGTGCTGAGATGTGATCTAGTGCTGAGACGTAATCTAGAGAAAACACAAAAATTGGTGCGGCTGGGAAGATCTCAACCTGCAGCTGCCTGGGAGATCCACCACGGCTTGCAGCTGGCTGGGAGGACCCGGCGGACTCCACGTCAAGGGATCTCCGGCGAGCAGCAAGCCGTCCGTGCGTTTTGTTCCGTCAACCAGGAAATGGCGGCAACAAATCTTGAAGAACCTAACCTGGCGCTAGGGACGGCGCGAAAGAAGTTCCACGAACTGGCGACGGCGCGAGAGGAAGAAAGCGCGGGGAAATAAACATGTGGGTCCACAGTTTTTGTTTTTGCCAAGTGAATTATGGGATACTATTGGAGATAGACTTTTTTTCTCTTTCCCATATACTTTTAGGAGTTGGCAAATTTTAAGATTTGGAAAACAAATTTTGCCAAACTGTTGGAGATGCTCTTACTTGCTAAAAATAATATTTTTTTTGTCTAAAAGTAATGTTGAGACGAGTGCGCATCCCTACCATGGCAACCACACATGCATCTTTATTTGCGGAGGCAAGCATATATAGATGCATGCAATCAGAAGCAAGAGGTAGGGAGGGAAGCTCTCATGACCACACACTTACATGCATGTCCGTTTTGCATGCATTATGATGATGTCCTATATATATGTATGACCAATTAATCTCCCTCAGAGTAGATCCATTACCAAGAAATTAAAATGAAGATCGTTGTCGTCGTCCTCTTGGTGTTGGCCCTCACACTACTCGTAGTAGATGCCGCAGAAGAGAAGAAGGACATCGGCGGTGAGGCTGCTGCTGCTGCCGTTGAGAAGACGGCCGAGGCAAAGAAGGCAGAAGAAGACGCCTGCAACACTCTCTGCCAAGACAAGGAGCCGGCGTCCAACAGCGTCTGCAAGGAGGCCTGCGCCGTCAACTTCCGCTTCAAGATGGTATGGCTCGAGACAGCCAAGTGCTCGGTGAAATGCAGCGAGGTGCACGGCTTCGACTCCCCAGCCACCAAGTCCTGCGAGGCAGGATGCAAAAAGGAGTACGAGGCGAAAGCGGCGGAGGTCACCGCGAGCTGCAACGCCGTCTGCAGCAAGGTGGACAAGGACCCGCTTCGTTTCGAAGCATGCAAGAAGATGTGCACCCCGGCTCTCATCATGAAGGCCACGGAAGAGGCGATGATGCAACGAGCTAAGCCGTAAAGGCGGATGGACGACCTCACCGGCAGGCCGTACATATGTCTGCCCATATATATATGGTCAATCATTTGATGGATATATGGACGAAACTACCAACTAATTTGATATTTGTCTTAAGTCGCAAGCAATCAAAGGATAGGATCCATTGATATATGGTTTCATTGACTGCTCGACAGGCAGGCAATGTAATGTCACACTTAATTCTTTTTGTTTGATTAATAAATAAATAAAAGGGCATGTTGGCAATTACCGCTAAATAAACAGATTTTCTTCTCTTAAGTGAACAATTTACAGATTTTCTTGGCGCGGGGTAGTTGGCGGCGCGGGCTCCCTGGACAGCGAGCGCAGATGACTGGCCGCACGTCTCCTCGCCCCGTGCCTTTTTTTGTTTGATTTTTTTTTTTTTGTTGGCGCGTCACCTAATTTATAGTGGTTGTTAGTTGTCGATTTCTATCTATTCTGTTTGTATTTGGATTCGATGACTTGGAGACGTCTGGATTCCTAGTTTCCTTCTCATCCTTTCTGTTTTGGTTATCCTTTTTCTGTCGTACTTCGATCTCGTGTGTTCCAGCAGGTTTGATTTTAATTTCGATTCGATCTTAAGTGGGACTAAAGCTGTCAATAAAGGTGGACGAAAACTGTGTCATCTCTGCGCGATGTGTTGTCTTGCATTTTGGGGTTGGGGGTAAGCGGGCAATGCGGTTTCGCCGTGTTGCCGTGTTGGGTGAGCAGATGATCAGGATTCCTGGATAGGGATGGCATGCTAGTCCGAGTCCAAGTCCGATTTTTAGTTTGGCGAGGCTGATCCACTTCCACTAGTATAAAAGGGTGCTCAATTAGTGGGAGGCCACACAAAAAAAGGGCTAGACCAAAAAAAAAAGGAACTTGATGTTTCTACCCTACTCTGGACTCTAATAGTGATTTTGCCTATATTATTTTAACTTTGTGATTTTGTCTTTACTATTCTGGAATGTAGTAACCATTTGCCCCTACTCTGTAACACTATCAAGCCTGGATGAATTAAATGACAATAAAATAAAAAAGAAAAATCTTCTACACGACGAGTATACCCTTTCCTCAGAGGCGACGCTCAGTCTTTCCTCACGAGCACGGAGGGTTTTGTAGCTAGCGTCCTTTGGGCGGCACTTCCCCTAGCAGTGGGTCCTAGTGCCTCCCCTCCTTCCTTGTGATGAGGACATGGCACATTCAGATACAACCATTGATTATAAGGTGAGCTTGTTTAGTGATTTTTGGTGTAACTCACTTGGTTCCACATGTACATGTTCCTATTTGCTTGTAGGTACAAATATTTCTCAAAGTGCAGGGCAATCAAGATTCATCAGTGACCCGATAGTACCTCGTTGGGAAGGCCGTAACTCAACCATCCGGGGTGTGATTGAGGTCAATGAGTACTTGATGGAAAGCTTATTTGATAAGCTTTCAAATAAATCAGGTTCCATCTCAATATCACATTGGCAAGGCCTCCAAATTATCAAGACATTCTGTCCTTTGTTCTTTGTCGGGAGCTACATTATTGTCATGGGGTGGATATTCACACTTGGGACCCTGGCCCAAGTTGGAGCACGTTCCGAGAAAATGGAAAGCACACCAAGGAAGCCTTTGGACGTCCTCCTCCTTGGCCACCACCTTAGGGGGCCAGCAAGGGCGTCCAAGCCAAGCCAGAGGCCCAGTCCAACTCGAGTTCGCGTCAGTCTCAGCCTTCAGGACCAGCGAGCGGTAAATCGGATGCCCAGGACACATCTGAACTCCGTTTTTGATGATCCACATATGGATGGAAAGATAATTTCATAAGTTAACTAATGGCTTTGGTTTGAGGTCTAAATTCCATCAGAGTCAATGGAAATCATCAAAACAAGTAAGCGTCCAGAATCTGTTTGGGCGTTGCATTGCTATCTTTTGGGCCGTCAGGCCATGTAACGTATAGGCCCATGAGGAGGACGTGAATGAGGGTGCTTGCACGTCCCTTAGACTATATAATCAGTAGCCGCCGCCTACGTTAAGGTTTGGGTTTTGCTTTAGATTAATCTGTCATCGAACAGTCGCCGTTATCGGTTTGTGAGACCCCAACTCGTGATCTTAATCATATATCTGCAATTGTCACTTTTCTTGAGTTGCGTATTATCTTGTTCTTGCTTGTGTTCTTCGATTCGCAGCAGGGATTAGCCTTCTTGGTGAGGTCAACCGGATTGTGACACGGTTGATAACCAGAGGAGACGTGGTGCTAAGGTTGCAGGGTTCGGGTCTTTGTGATCTGAAGCCGGATCGGTGTGTCGCTCTCCGACTAAATCGATAATTATCTTGAACCTGACGGAAGATCGGGAATCACGTCCCCATCAAGTGGTATTCAGAGCTTAAGGTATACCATCAGGTTCGAAGTTATCCCTTAGTTTGTGTTTTGTCTTCATCCCATAATCCACGGCCATAATTATTTCTCATCCTAGAGCCACCACGCCATAGCCTTTGCATAATTTAGTTTCGAGTTATTTGTATTGAGTTTGTGTCCTAGGTCAACGTCTTATTGCTGGTTTAGATCGTGTTCTTCTCTAATTTGTGTTGATCCCTCCATCCACAACCATTATATATCATCATCGATTTGCATCTTGTGTCCACATAAAACTCGATTTGGACAGCCTACCTTAAAACAGTCATAACTTTTTTTCGTCCAAACTCGAAACGGGGCGAATTTTATATCTACGGAGAACGCCAGAAAATTTTAGATTTATTTCATCCCAGCAAAGCTGGGTTCATAAAAAAATTAAATTTGCGAAATTCAATCAACAAAATCGAGTTTTTTGGTCCATAAATTTTGGTGTTATTTTGAGAGCACAATACTTATTTTCTATACACCACATCTTTTATCTAATTGAGCTAAAATTTTTTATGGTTTGTTCTTGTGTGCTCCTTACTGAGAAAAAAAATATCAAAAAATCAAAAGAAAAAGTTTGTATAAAAATAAAAAAATAGTAAAAGAAAAGAGAAGAGAATAGGAGCACATAAGGAACAACTAATTGCTCTATTTTGTGTGGTGCCTTTGCCTTGTTCATGTCCATTGGTTTCATTCATAATTGTTTCTTTTATCCCTGTTTCACTCCCTTGTTTATCATAATTGGTACTAGAAACACGCATAAACCAAAGAACTAGAACAAGTGCTTTGGACGTTTATTCAATATTGCTATCTGTTACTAAATTGTGTGCCACATATATAAATTTGTTTCTTTGTGTGTCTTCCAAGCTCCACATATATACTTCAGATCAGTACAGAAAAAAGACCCTTGCAATTTTGGTGCCACATCCTCACAGGTATCACGAACCAGCCGCCAGTTGTACCATTCACTGTCTTGCTTTGGTAAGAACACTTGTAAGAATTTGGTAAGACATGTGAGAGTGTGCTTCCACCGGCACATATTGTAGTTGATAGGGCTTTTGATTTCTAACAATACCAAACAATAAGTTTCTTTTTAAGTGTGAATTGCAGGTCATCATGGATCAGCCATCTTCCTCCATAGCTGCAGCGACATCATCACAACCACTTTCCACATGCACCACAGAGTTTGCACATCAAGTGCTCAGTTCCCAAATGGAGAAGGCAGAGCAAAACCAGTTCAACAACATGTTCCAAATATATTTTATTGTGAAAGAGGCACGTTGTCATGTCATGATCGATGGTGAGAGTTGCAACAACCTTGCAAGCTTAGAGTTGGTTGAGAAGCTTGGTCTCACCACAAAGCCACATCCACATCCATACTACATGCTTTGGGTAAATTCTTGGGATAAAATAAAGGTAACTGAAATTGCACACATTAAATTTTCCCTTGGTGTTTATAAGGATAGTGCAGATTTTGATATAGTACCTATGCAATCTTGTCATTTATTATTTGGTAAACCATGGATATCTAAAAATAAGGTTATGCACAATATGATTGCTAATAAATATTCATTCAAATACAATAGTAGAAATATTACCCTCATACCTATGACCGCTGCTGAAATTTTAAGAGAAGATCTTATGAGAGTGGAGAGAAGAAAGAATGAGCATTTTAGAAAAGAATGGGTTATTTCAGATGTTAAGATATCTTCATCTAAATCTGAATTTTTACAAAATAAAGATATTGCTTTGTCTTTTTGTTGAAACTAATAGTTTGCAGCATGTATCCAAGAAAGAGGACAAGGTAATAGAGAAAAAGAACAGGTAACTGTCTCGGGTAAGAGCTCTCTTGAGATGCTGAATTTGCCCACCAATGATGCTATCAATGCAATACTAGAACCTTCTCTTGATTTACCTTTACCACATGATGATTCTACTGATATTTGTGATGAAGAGAAGTTGCATGATAGCACTTTTGTTATTGCTATGCCACCACTTGTGAAAGAAATTGATTCTTATATTTTGGAACAAAGTACTTTGTTTTTGCAAGTAAATATTGTCTTCCCATTACCAATTGAAAAGGATGAGCTAAAATTATTATCTTCTTTAAATACTTTGGGTTATATTGGGTTTGATACTCTATGTGCTCTTAATATTTTGGAAGAAAAATTTAAATATACTGAATTGCCATGGTTATCTAGATGTATATATCACTTTGTTGGCAAATATAATTATAAAGAATAGTATATGGTGCATCATGTCTGTATTTGTTCAAATCTGAAATCTCCTTTTACTATACAAAAATATAATCAACTAGAGGGCTGCAATAGCTATAATTTTATCATGTCAAGTGCTTCTAGTTTTGTTACAAAGAAACAAGTTAAATTTCAAGAAGGGAAGCTATGTTGGCTACTACCTACAATCTGTCACGCACCTAACCTCAAACCGAGGGACGGTTTGTTGTCAAGAAGGGAAGGATGATGAGGACATGACACATTCAGATACAACCATTGATTATAAGGTGAGCTTGTTTAGTGATTTTTAGTGTAACTCACTTGGTTCCACATGTACATGTTCCTATTTGCTTGTAGGTACAAATATTTCTCAAAGTGCAGGGCAATCAAGATTCATCAGTGACCCGATAGTACCTCGTTGGGAAGGCCGTAACTCAACCATCCGGGGTGTGATTGAGGTCAATGAGTACTTGATAGAAAGCTTATTTATTAAGCTTTCAAATAAATCAGGTCCCATCTCAATATCACATTGGTAAGGCCTCTAAATTATCAAGACATTCTGTCCTTTATTCTTTGTCGGGAGCTACATCATTGTCATGGGTCGGATATTCACACTTGGGACCCTGGCCCAAGTTGGAGCACGTTCCGAGAAAATGGAAAGCACACCAAGGAAACCCTTGGACATCCTCCTCCTTGGCCACCACCTTAGGGGGCCAGCAAGGGCGTCCAAGCCAAGCCAGAGGCCCAGTCCAACTCGAGTTCGCGTCAGTCTCAGCCTTCAGGACCAGCGAGCGATAAATCGGATGCCCAGGACACATCTGAACTCCCTTTTTGATGATCCACATATGGATGGAAAGATAATTTCATAAGCTAACTAATGGCTTTGGTTTGAGGTCTAAATTCCATCAGAGTCAACGGAAATCATCAAAACAAGTAAGCGTCCAGAATCTGTTTGGGCGTTGCATTGCTATCTTTTGGGCCGTCAGGCCATGTAACGTATAGGCCCATGAGGAGGACGTGAATGAGGGTGCTTGCACGTCCCTTAGACTATATAATCAGTAGCCGCCGCCTACGTTAAGGTTTGGGTTTTGCTTTAGATTAATCTGTCATCGAGCGATCGCCGTTATCGGTTTGTGAGACCCCAACTCGTGATCTTAATCATATATACGCAATTGTCACTTTTCTTGAGTTGCGTATTATCTTGTTCTTGCTTGTGTTCTTCGATTCGCAGCAGGGGATTAGCCTTCTTGGTGAGGTCAACCGGATTGTGACACGGTTGATAACCGAGGAGACGCGTGGTGCTAAGGTTGCGGGGGTTCGGGTCTTTGTGATCCGAAGCCGGATCGGTGTGTCGCTCTCCGACTAAATCGATAGTTATCTTGAACTCCGACGGAAGATCGGGAATCACGCCCCCATCACCTTGCACCCTCTCCACTCCTTCCTGGCCCGGCCCGAGCGGGCAGGCTGCGGCCAAATGGCTAGGCTTCGCCGTGGCTCCCCCGGCAGCGTGGCCCTGCAACCCTCCCTAGCAAGCAGCCCCCCACACCCCACCCCTACCTCCCCCCACCCCCGTCCCCTGGAGCCCTTGATCTCCACCACGAGGGTCTTTGGTGGAATGAACAACGTGACATGCCATCTCAATGACCACCATGCATGCTTTCGATGGAGCAGTCTGCTGCCCCTGATTGGAGTTATCTATTGGCCATGGAGTGCGAATGGCAGGAGGAGCATACCGACACCACTGGTGTGTCCTTCGACACCTTCTTCTTCCATGAAGTCATGATATGCATGGGGCTTCGTGTCTGATACCATACGGTGGGTGCTTACCACTTACTGCAACAAAGTTACTCCCTCCATAAAAAAATTATCGTTTTCACTTATTGAGAATCAACTTTGACTAAATATATATAAATAAGGATTAATATTTATGACAATATATAATTAGTATAATTGGAAAGATCTAGTTATTTAATAAATTTATTTAAAGATACAAATGTTACACGTATTTTCTATAAATCGAATCAAACTTGCGGCAAGAAAACTAAAATAACGGTCTTTTTGGATGGAGGGTCTAGGTTGCTAGATGCCCTAAATGTGCTCGATGAAATGCACACCAGAACGAACTTCAAGCCCACGTTTTTTACCAAACTAGCAGGAGAGCCTCCTACCTGCTTGTTTTCCTTTTTCAATTAAATGAAAGAATGTACTGCAGCCTTGCAGGTGTTCACCATTGCATTTTCCTCGTATAAAATGCACACCAGGCACAATGGACATTGATGGTCCGTAGAACTACTCCGAACTCAACGATTCTAGTCCATCAACTGTCTAAGTCAATGATTCCAGTCGATCAACTGTCTAAGTTACTGATCCATTTATTGCGTGTTCGATCTGTCATCTTCTTCGGCCTGATGGTTTTAGGCGATTTGTTTTTAGATGGGCACCATGACGATGCTTAGGTAGTAGGGACATGGTGTTTTGGTGGTGAGGTGACCCCGACGCACAGTTGCCCAGCCTGTAGACATTTTAACTAGGCTGTGGGTCTCATTGGTTTGTTGAATGGACTGTAATCTTTGCTTGCGTATGCAATTGATATGGCAGTCTGCCCAAGCTAGAGAGCAACGTGGTATGTAGCTAGTCAGCGCTACCTCTAAAGTTGGGTTAACATTTAATGGTTCAGATAGAAGTGACACCATTGAAGGTAGCAGCCAAGTTATGTTAGACATGTGCCAAGTTTACTGTCAACAAATATTAAGAAGGCCAGACGTACCCTATCTCGGTAATCCTAGTTTTTGTAAAAAAAAAATGTTGAATTTTGCACTGATTGAATTGTTCTGTATCAAAATTACCAAATTTTTTATCTGAAAATAGAAGGGTAAAAACACAAATATCAAATAAAATAGAGGTAAAAATGTCTAGGCAAAGTTGTCTTTTGGTCCAAAAGTTAACATCATTAGAGGGATTTCACAAAGCAGAGCATAATAAAGACTGCTTTCGTTTTGAAATCGCAGAGCTAAAAAAAAGAGGACAAAATCACCATTGCGCTTCAAAATAGGGGTAGAAACGCTTAAGCCCAAAAAAATAAATTGAATTTTTTCTCCTTAATATTAGGTGTAGAGGGTATAGATATAGATATATCAATAAATACTTGCTTGATTTAGTATATTAGAGAGTACAGTCACGGAACTGGAGGAGTCGCTCTGCCAGCTCTCTTATGTCTTCGTGACGAGGAGGATTTAATATATTTTTATTTTATTTTTCTAAATTAATTAATTAATTAAAAAAATTAAAAACAATAACTCAGATTTGTTTGGGATATTATCTCCTAATAACAAGTAAAGAGTACCGTAGCAGTGTCCTTTTCTATTATTTATGGGGAAGCATTTTATCAGGAAAACACAAGATAATTATGTCTAGTTGACAACTGATATAGCCACCTTAATTAAGGTCACTTCCGACCTCTCCATAAAACCACACAGCTAATAAAAGTTCTTTTCTCGAAAGATAAAGACGTAATAATGATCATTAGTCTGTTGTATTTTTTTATAGTGACAATCAAAAAAGAGTGTCTCATATCTGATATATATACCGAGGAAAACAAAGATTAGTACAAAGATGAATAGAAAGACATACAATAACCTCTAAAAAAGTACATATAAAATAACATTGGACTTTTTCTTTCTTCGATCATCCGCAACTTGCCGGATCTTGAAAATCCCATAGAATAGAAAGTAAAGAAAAGGAACGCCTGCAAACATCCTCACCAAACATGGCTTCGAACACCGCAAATTAAAGTTACTCATTGTTGATAACAAGATCTAGTACCCACTGAAAGAATATCGGCTAAAGGAACCCTACAAGCTAGGAACATAGGCTTGTAATTCTTCACCATTAGAACAAAGTGTTGAAAATACCAAGCATTGATGTTGAATGGACTGAAAGAAGTTATAATCATTGCATCGAGACACCAACTGCCAAGATCTAAAGAGAACTGACAAAACATGCTCTCATTGCCCCTTCGCCGACGCCAGATCGAATGTCATTGATGTAGGAAGAGACCAAAGAGACCTTATTCTGCTGCACCATCGTCACCATCACGTTGTCGATGACACCAGAACCAAACTCTAAGAAACAGAGAATAAACCTAAACCTACGAAGGGGTTAGGTCCCCACTCTGGCCACACAGTTTGTGGTAACCCAGGTGAAACGGAAAACCATGAAGGAGCTAGGGTATTGCATGCATATATGGATACATGCATGCAATCAGACCCAAGGTAGGGAGGGAAACTCTCGTGGCCACACAGTTAATTACATATCCTTATTGCGCTATGCATGATCGATGACCAACAAACATGTTGTTGTTAGTTCTATAAGCAAAGCTACCATCCTCTCAATCAGCATCAGCAATCTCACTGAACAGTCCGTCACCAAGAAATTAAAATGAAGATCGTGGTGGTCCTCCTCCTATTGGTCGTCCTCACAATCGACATCTGTGGAGCGGCTGCAGAGTTGACGGCCGAGGAAAAGAAGGAACAAGACGAGAGGTGCAACACTAGGTGTCTAGAGAAGAAGCTGGAGCCGGCCCTCTGCAAGGAGTCCTGCGGCCTCGTCGACCGCTTTCGGACGGTGTCCATCGAGGAAGCTCATTGCACGTCCAAATGCAGCGAGCCGGCGCTGGGTCCAGCCACCAAGCCTTGCGAGAAAGGGTGCGAAAAAGTGTACGAGGCTAAAGTGGCGGAGATCACCGCTAGCTGCAACGCGCTTTGCAGTAAGGTGGACAAGGACCCGCCTCGTTTCGAAGCATGCAAGACGACGTGCACCCCGGACCTCATCCTCAAGCCCCTTGTGGAGATGGTGCAACAAGTTTTAAAGGAGAAGAAGGAGAAGGAGAAGCACTGAAGGCGGATGACGTCATATCATTATGCATGGTCAATCATTTGATGGATATATAATTTGCTTGTGTTCAAATCGCACCAATCAAAGGATCCATTGATATATATATATATATATAGTTTCATCGACTGCATGCTTGACAGGCAGTCCAATGTAATGTCACACGGTTTTTGTAACTTTTTTTGTTTGATTAAATTAAATAAATAAAAGTTTGATTAAATAAATAAATAAATAAAAGGACATGTTGGCAACTACTACCTTCAAATAATCTTTTGCTCTACTTTCCACGTTGGGTGAACGTTAATGATCATGTACAGATTTTCTACTCTTAAGTAAACAACGAGCTTGGGTGAACGTTTTTTATTTTCGTGTCACAAATTCAACTTGATTAAGTAGAAAATACATTATAATATTTGTATCTTCAATAAATTTATTAAAAATTAGATTCAAAAATATTTTTAATAACACTAATAATTATGTACCACAAATATTAATATCTTCTTAATATATATTTAGTTAAAGTTGATTTTCGGAAAGAAGGCCCCACAACAACGAGGCATGCATGCATGCAATCAGAACCAAGAGGCAGGGAGGGAAACTCTCGTGGCCACACAGTTAATTACATATCCTTATTGCGCTATGATCGCACCAGCAATCTCACTGAACATATCCTTATTGGCCACACAGTTAAGGATATATATGACCAACAAACATGTTGTTGTTAGTTCTATAAGCAAAGCTACCATCCTCTCAATCAGCACCAGCAATCTCACTGAACAGCAGCAACCACGTCCGTCACCAAGAAAATGAAGATCGTTGGTCGTCGTCCTTACACTCGACATCGGTGGAGCTGCTGCAGGTCAGCTGACGGCCGAGGAAAAGACGGTACAAGAAGACAAATGCAACACTAAACTGTCTAGAGAGGAAGCTGGAGCCAGCCCTCTGCAAGGAGGCCTGCGTCCTCGGCCTGCGCTTCCAGGCGGTGACGATCGAGAAAGCTGGTTGCACGTCCAAATGCAGCGAGCCGCCGGGTCCAGCCACCAAACCTTGCGAGGAAGGATGCAAAAAAGAGTACGAGGATAAAGAGGAGGAGATCACCTCTGGCTGCAATGCGGTTTGCCGTAAGGTGGACAAGGACCCGCCTCGTTTCCGTAAGGTGGACAAGGACCCCCCTCGTTTCGAAGCATGCAAGAAGACGTACACCCTGGCCCTCATCAGAAAGGCCTTTATGGAGGCGATAGAAAAAGCTTTCAACAAGGAGAAGCAGTGAAGGTGGACGACCGTCACCCGCTAGCCACATGCATGTCATATGTCAATGAGGAAAATTCACGGGCAGCAGGTGCCACTTAGGTTCCTGTTTTTTGAAAAAATGATTTTCGGATCCCTCAACTTGGCTCAAGGTGTCATCTAGGTCCCGAATTTTTAAAGTGGTCATCGCAGGTCCCTAAACTTGGCAGAGGGTGTCATCTAGGTCCCAAATACTGTAGCTAATTTGGCACATAATTTAAAAAGAAAAATTCACGGGCGGTCATCCAACTTGGCAGCAGGTGCCACTTAGGTTCCCGTTCTTTGAAAAAGTGATTTTCGGATCCTTCAACTTGGCTCAAGGTGTCATCTAGGTCTCGAACTTTTAAAGTGGTCATCGCAGGTCCCTAAACTTGGCAGAGGGTGTCATCTATGTCCCAAATACTGTAGCTAATTCGGCACATAATTTAAAAAAAGAAAATCTATTTTTAGAGTACTGTAGCTACAATCCGTAAAATATTCTAAAAATTGTATCTTTTTTATAAGACCTCGAATGAAGATGATTTTATATAGAAATTGTAGCTCTCGATGAAATCTACAACTTTCTAGTTTTGAGTTTTTTAATTTGAGATCGTTAAGATATTCAAAAAAAAATTAAATAATTTTTCAGCAGAATTTTAATCGGCATACAAACGCTTGTCGCCTTGGAAAAATCATATCTTTCCTATATGCTATCAAATGGAGGTACTTTCTATATGAAAGTTGTAGCGCTCGATGAGATTTATAAATTTCTAATTTTGAGTTTTTTAATTTAAAGTTGTTAAGATGCTAAAAAAATTAAACTGGCGATTCGGTTCATTCATAGTGGTTTTATATTTTTATTTTTTTGACCATCTTAACGACTTCAAATTAAAAAACTCAAAACTAGAAAGTTGTAGATCTCGTCCAAGAGCTACAATTTTTATATAAATATCATCTTCATTCAAGGTCTTATAAAAAAGATATAATTTTTAGAATTAGATTTTCTTTTTTTTATTTCTGTGCTGAATTAGCTATAGTATTTAGACCTATATGACACCCATTTGTCAATTTTAGAAACCTGCGATGATCACTTTGAAAGTTCGGGATCTAAATGACACCTTGAGCCAAGTTGAGGGATTCAAAAATCGCTTTTCAAAAAAACGGAGACCTAAGCGGTACCTGCTGCCAAGTTGGACGACCGCTTGTGAATTTTTTTTCTCTAATTTAAAAAAGAAAATATATTTTTAGAGTACTGTAGCTACAATCCGTAAAATATTCTAAAAATTGTATCTTTTTTATAAGACCTCGAATGAAGATGATTTTTTATATAGAAATTGCAGCTCTCGATGAGATCTACAACTTTCTAGTTTTGAGTTTTTTAATTTAAGGTCGTTAAGATATTCAAAAAAAAAAATTAAATAATTTTTCAGCAGAATTTTAATCGCGCATACAAACGCTTGTCGCCTTGGAAAAATCATATCTTTCCTATATGCTATCAAATGAAGGTACTTTCTATATGAAAGTTATAGCACTCGATGAGATTTATAAATTTCTAATTTTGAGTTTTTTAATTTAAAGTTGTTAAGATACTAAAAAAAAATTAAACTGCCGATTCGGTTCATTCATAGTGGTTTTGTATTTTTAATTTTTGACCATCTTAACGACTTCAAATTAAAAAACTCAAAACTAGAAAGTTGTAAATCTCATTAAGAGCTACAATTTTTATATAAATATCATCTTCATTTGAGGTCTTATAAAAAAGATATAATTTTTAGAATTAGATTTTCTTTTTTTTTTTATTTCGTCTTTGAATTAGCTATAGTATTTAGACCTAGATGACACCCTCTGTCAATTTTAGGGACCTGCGATGATCACTTTGAAAGTTCGGGACCTAAATGACACCTTGAGCCAAGTTGAGGGATTCAAAAATCGCTTTTTCAAAAAAAACGGGACCTAAGCGGTACCGCCGCCAAGTTGGATGACCGCTTGTGAATTTTCCTCTATGTCAATCATTTGATGGATGGATACCTATTAATTAATTTGATATTTTTTTTTCTTAGCTATAATTTGCTTTTTGTTCAAATCGCAAGCGATCAAAGGAATATATGGTTTCATCGACTGCTCGACAGGCAGGCCGATGTAATGCCACACGGTTTTGTAATTTGTTTGTTTAGCAAATACCATAAATAAAAGGGCATGTTGGCTATTACTACCTCTAAATAATCTTTTGCTCTACTTCCCACGTTGGGTGAACGTCTATGATCAGGTACAAATTTTCTTCTCTTATAGGTAAATAATGTACAGATGTATTCTTTCCGTCCCCAAAAAAATGATCATTTTTTATTTTTGTGTCAAAAATTCGACTCGATTAAGTAGAAAAATACGTGTAACATTTGTATCTTCAATAAATTTATTAAAAACTAGATTTAAATATTTTTTTAATAATACTAATTATGTACCACAAATTTTAATATCTTTTTAATATATATTTAGTTAAAGTTGATTTTCGCAAAGAAGGCCCCACAGCGGCGACAGTCTTGACGGAGGGAGTAAGTGGCCGGCGAGGAGGCCCCCGGGTTGTTGGACACGGGCGCTGTGCTCGCAGCGAGGAACGAGGCGTCGGACGAACGAACCGCCCGAAGGTGAGGGCCGACGCCATCACGGACGCCGACGCCCAAACCTCCGCCATGGCTGGCTGCTCCCTTTGGGCTTTAACATTCCCCCGTTTGGTACCTTCTAGTAAGGAAAAAGTTCATTTTAGCTCCCTTAATTTTCACGAAAGTCTACATGTTATCCCCTGAACTCTAAGACCGGATAAAACACATCTCTCAACTTTTAAAACCGTTCATATTACATCCCTTGGCGGTTTTTGGACAGTGGTTTTGTATTTTGTATTTTTTAATTTATTTTAGCTAAATATTTAAAAAATTATAGTAAATCACAAAAAAAAATCATAAAATATAAAAATCTAATTTTGTTAGACTCCACATAAGTAGATCTACATAGTGAACATATAATATGATATACTTTGGTACAAAGTTTTTTTACTGTAGTTTTAGATATGTGCATTTCTATAATTTAAATAAATTATACAGTAAAAACTTTGTACCAAAGTATACCATATTATATGTTCGTCATGTAGATCTACACATATGGAGTACAACAAAATTAGATTTTCTATTTTATGATTTTTCTATGATTTACTATAATTTTTCATAAATTCAGCTAAAATAAATAAAAAAGTTAAAACCACTGTTACTGTAGTAAAACCTTATTTACTATAGCAAAACCACTGTTGAAAACTATTGAGGGATGTAATATAAACAGTTTTAAAAGTTAAGGGATATTTTTTACCTGGTTTTAAAATTTAGGGATAACATGCAGACTTTCGTGAAAGTTAGAGGATCTACTTTTTCCTTCTCCTAACGGCAAACGACCCGTGAGGGAGGAGCGAGAATTGGTCACGTGGGACGGGACTGGGCGGCTGGGCCAAGGCCTGCTGCTAGCCGGGTCGTAGCTGGCGGACCACTTGTTCCGAAGGAGAAAGCACATGCGCCAAACCGTAGTCCCGTCAAGCTGTTGGGCCAAATCTTGTTCCACTTCTAATATAAGCTTAGCCCAATTCCAAGAATTCTATCCATTTTTTCGTTGATCTTTTTATGTTCTTATACGTTGTAGCGGAGAAGTAACAAGAAAATTTTGCATTCACTCCGCCTCTCCTCAGCGGCACCTGGCAACGTTGAAGCAATTGGAGAACAACAGAGGTTGCATTTTGCAAACGCGACAACAATGAATAAAAATATAGACTAGTTAATATAACCTGGTAGCAGCCCAAAACATATATTATCACCGGCCTAAAAACGCCCTCGAGGGACGAACGAGTGGACATCGATCGCCTCAAAAATTCAACCAGTCAGTCAGCTCTACAAAAGATGTCAAGGAATAGTATCAATTCTCCATTTCATTTCATCCAATTAGCCAACCTATACACAGCCATTCCCTGCTGCCCTCGATCTCTTTTCTGTTCACCTTCCACCACGGCAAAAAAGAAAAAAAAAAAAAAACTCTTAAAAACTACTATGCTGCTTAGCTTCCATCCAATGTACACCAGACTATTTTGTTTTAGTACTATACCCTCTGTAAAAACGCACCCACGCATGCATCCATGTGCCACTCCCTCTATTCTTTGCTAGGAGAGGGCACCTGCACAAGAATCGCTCCCCAAATAATAAAATAAAGAAAAACCGGACCCGCCATTATTCTGTAGCTTGCATTGCTTTCGCCATTGCAGAACTGAACCCCTTGCAATGGAAGCAGAGAAGATGGTCCGGCTTGTGCCCTGGCTAGCCTCTTACGTATGAGACTGGGAACCACTTGGCCAGCAGGTGGTGTTTCAGCTTGATCACCAGCCTGAACACCACGTAGCACGGTAGTTGCAGCACCGCCACCGCAAGGTACCTACGCCGATTGGTAGGAAACGAATCAGTTAAATTTAATTACGAACACAGTTTGCTTAATTACTAGAAAAGAATTTGCGACTGATTTTGTTCTTGGGTTGTGAGGTAGGTAGGTAGCAGTACCACAAGGGCGCCAAATTTGATGTCAAGTCAAGGAATGGGTAAGGCCACCTGCCAGAAGCCACATGGTGTTGATTTAGTACTCTGAAATGAAATCCAGCTATATGTACTTTGCTTATGAGATTTAAGCTATAGAAATTAATGTTTACCAGATTGGAGTAGCTGCATGAACAATCCACTGAAAAATGACATAAAGCGCGGTCCAAAGGAGGAAGTAGGCGATCCGGAACCAAGGGAACCTCTGTAAATAAAACCATGAGAGTTTGCAGTATATTGAGTAAACTGTGAAAACATTCATCGACTTCCTTTTTTTTCTGATCATCAAGTTCAGTGGTCAGTCATGTGCTGCTTACCAAGCTATTCAGCGCTGCCTCGCCAAGCAGGAAAACAGCATTCACTGAATGCATTCCTATCAACAACTGCCAGAAGAGGAATTAATCAATGAGCTATAAGTACTTTTGTTTGTCAGAATGTGAGATGCCATGTTGGGGAAGACCCGAAACACGTGTACTTACGAAGTTGAGATTGTAGTCCTTTACTGTGAGGAACGGGAAAATGATGAACCAAAAGACACAGTCTGTAAGCATCACGGCACCTGCATTTGTCTGTCGATAAATACTAAACAAAGTTACCACACTGCTGTAAAGATCATAAAGAGTTCTAAGATATCACAAACTTTAAGATCCAATGGTAAAGTGTAGCTAATAGTATAGTCCAATTTTAACGTGGCTCATTCTGAAGCTACTTCTCCTAGGTCATCACCCTTCCTTAGTTATTATCTATTAATTCTCACAAAGCAAAAGGTGACATTTCCAGACTGTATTATGCCAACCTAGGCAGACATTCAGTCACCATTGCTGATACAGTAGGCCTAGCAAATCAATCCAAAGGAAACAGGCTGCCTTTATTCTTGATGCCACGATCAAAAGAGTCAGCCCTACACTTCAGAAAGATGGGGAGAGGTGACTCAGCTCTTCAAGCAAGCAAGGAAACATGCATGAGCTGTACAGTGTACAGAGATAGACTGGACATGGACCATTAGTAATTGGCTCGTGTAGGAGCAGCTACATGCCAGGGAGATGGAGGTGTGAGTGTGAGCACACAAAGATGCTATTTGGGCACATCTGATCTGATCTTCAGAAACAGAATCCAATCCATGAGCACACCATAAACATACTGATTCAGTCGTTAGTGCATCATGGTAACTACCGGGCACTAATAATTGCACCTCGAAAGCAAAATGAGAACCCCTCCATGTATGGCAACACCAAATTAGCCAATGTCAGTGCCCAATGCAGATGTCTCTCTCCAATAAGAAACATGAAAAGGTCCCCCAACTGGATAATATTTCAAAGCGTTTGGTGGTGTGGAGGCCTCTTTACCTGATAGATGATCTGGAGCAGGTAACCCCAGAACCCAGCAATCTCTCTATCACCGTCATGTTCATCGAAGGTCGGTTTAGCAGCCAAGCCACGAGCCATGTAGTTCGTGCCATGCTCCATGTCTGCTGCCACCGCGGCGACGTTCTCATCAGTGAACTTGCTGCAGCCATAGATGGACAGGGCCGTGCCAAGCTGAAACCATTCACAGAACAATTATTCTTCAGATAACAGGTTGTTTCAAAGTCTTTGGCAAGCATCATTGGCCTGAGGAATTCAGTGAACAGATAAATTATTTGGTTGTGATTATGAAAGAGAAAAGGCCTACCCCGAAGTAAATCGTCACCAGAATGAAGGTCCACCTGCACGAAAGACAGTTCAACAACCATTAGAAGAAGCTGGCAGAGGGGACAAGTGTTATTTCCAAGAGCAGAGTTACAAAGCAGAAACACTTGAACAGCAACCAGATCTTTCAGAAAAATCTGGTGCTATACCAACCAGTCACAATCTCAGAGTTTTTTTAAAAAAAGGTGGCAAAAGGCTACACTAGTGATTTGTAAATAAAAGAAGACAATATCTGAAAAGCAGGTATTTATTGTTGAAAACTTGTAACAGAAAGTCTGAAGGTAATCTAGTTGGAGTGGGTAATCTTACAACACTATCCACTTATCATTTATGATGAAGCGTTGAGAAGCCTGACCACACAAACAGAGCTGCAAAACCCATTCTCTGTGGTGCTTAAAATCAGTTGCTAATATTTAACTAGTGCACAAACCACAAAGACTTTCTGAAATCTGCTTCACAAGACATCTACAGTGACGCCATTTTCCAAAGAATAAATTAAAGCAAAAGAGTACATCACATAAATAAAAAGTCTCTTATTATTATAGAATGTACTACTGCAGGAAAAGATTACTGGTGAGAAGGGGGGAAACCCACACAGAGAGGGAGTCGCTTGCTCTGTAAGCTAGTTGTTGGCAGCCATCAATTGTGTACAGTAGTATAACAGAAGAATGCTGTCAAACTGACTGATAGCTCCATTATTGTTTCCAAGAACCATGTTCAGTTCTTGCAACTAAAAAAGGACCCATGTTTAAAACAGGTTTGTTCCATGGAAAGAGCCCTTTATTCCCTGTAAACCCAGAGTATTACAAGAGGACAGAACAAATGCCAAACTTGCTGACCGATTTCTAATTCAATCAAGCACCAAATGAAAAGACTTAATCAGCTGCAGCAGCTGATGAGTGGCAATGCGCCCCCATCTCTTCTTTTTAAAACAAAAGTTTTTTTTCAAAAAAAGAAATAGGGAATCTTTACTCAACTTTGCATCTAATCCACAACTATTTTTGTCTTCAAAATTAGAAAAAGAAAACAAAAGGCAGAGGAAATCAAACGAAACATACCCCGAAAAAAAAATTCAGAGGAAACAAGATAGAAGTAACCAGTAGCAAATTAAGCGATTGGCGACTTACTGAGTGTAGTAGTAGAAGATGTTGCCGCCATCGGAGATGACAATGACGACGAGCAGGCTGAGGAGGACGAAGAAGGAGATGAGCCTGTAGGCGAGCAGCCACGCCGGGTGGATGTCCCGGAGGCACGGCCGCCACGCCTCGTCGTCGTACAGCACTCCGGGACGCCTCCCCTTGCCGCCGCCCGGCAGCTCGCCGCCCGCGGGGGCCGACGAGGCCGACGACGACGACGCGCCGCCGGGGCGCCGGTCGGCGCCGGTGCCCTCGTGGCGCCAGATGAGGTAGCCCGCGACGGCCATGCAGGCGAGCACCCAGACGCCGCATAGCCCCACCCGCCAGTGCAGCCAGTAGCGCAGGTCCGTGCTGTCGGCCGTGGCCATGGGCTCGTACGACCGCGCCGCCGACCCTCCTCCTCCTCCTCTTCCGCCGCCGCCGCCGCCACCTGTGATGAAACGCATGCCCCGCCGTTAACTAGGTGTCCGCCCCCGACTCCTGGGGCATGAACCGCGGCAATGGCTCTGCTGCTGCTGCTGCTGCTGCTCCTCGGCGAGAGCAATGCGCAGACCAACAAACAGTACACTCTCGAAAGGAGACGGGGTTCGTCAGATTCTTGTAGCGGAAGGTGAAGGCAATGCTAGTGGCGAGGGGAGGGCGTTGGCGTTGGCGTTGCGGTGAGGACGACAGGGAGGCGACACACGTAACCGACGCCGGCGAGCACACACGGATTGCATGCAGGGGAGGCAAGGGAGGAGTGCATTGATGGGCAACGGACGAATAAAAGCAAGCAGCAACGGCCGCCGGGCTCCCGGAAAACGCCAACCAAGGCTGGCCGGCCGGCCGGGTCGTCGTCACGCGCCGCTCACGGCCACGACCACGATCTCTAGCTCCGCAAGCAACGCAAGGCAGGCAACGTCCGCGACAGAAACGAACAGACAGGGATTGCCAGTGCCAGCGGTAGAAGGAGGAGCTCCAAGATCATGAGCGGGGAAGAGAAGATGCTTGCACGCAAGAGGGGGAATGGGAAAGCTACAAAAGGTGGAGAGGGGGTGGCCTGGGGAATGAGATGCTTTGCTTCTTCCACCTTTGGAGGGAAATCTCTCGCTCGCCCTCGGGGGAGTTTATATACTCATCTACTCTACAACATACCGACCATACAGCAGGCATTGGATGGGGACACACGTCTCATAATCTTCTCATGTCGTCGTCTCTCTCAGTCTATCTTCCTCGGCTCATTTGTTTATCTGCTCATCACTCGCTGAAGGATTAGGATTAGGATTAGAATTGGAATTAGAATCTCCCTTGCCACAATCAACCAGGCAATGTCTCTCTCTCTCCCCCCCCCACCTCTGTGTGTGTGGTTTGCACTTCGCGAGTAGAGAGAGAGAGAGAGAGAGAGAGAGAGAGAGAGAGAGAGATTGAAGAGGCTTGTTTGGCTTGTGAGAGGGGCCATGGCCATGGCTCCCAGCTGGCAATTGCCATTGTGGGGCAGGCAGTACAAGCGTACAGCTACACAGCTACAGAGAGCAGTGGTAGCTTTCGGATTGACCAGGGGTCAGCCGGTGGGGCCCGTCTCGGCGTCTCTTTCGGCCTTTCTTGCTGCAGCACTGCACTGCATTTGCATGGCAATGGCATGCGAGGAGCGAGGAGGGAGGTGACCTGGCAGGCTGGAACGGGAACCAAGGCTGCTTTTCCTCCCGTCAATTCCTCGTCGGCTACACCAACAGAGCAAGCAAGGCGCGACGCCATGCAGGAAACTCGGCAAGCACCGACGCGGTCCGTGACTGTGAGGTTTTCAGTTACAGTAGTGGAGGTACTTTCCATGCAATGCAAGAACAAGAACCGGGAGCGTCCTTTCAAACCCTTCACACTACTGTCTACTACTGGGCACAGGAAATTTGAAGGAAACAGCCAGCATATAGGAGGCGGCCGGGGACAGGAGAGTGTACTACACATTGGAATTGGGAAAGGAAAAAAGTTACCTTTTTTTACTTTACTTGACTGAATTGTACAGTACAGTATTGACTCATTGACTGGCTGATCTGCGGTTAATCTGGATTTCCCTCTATGGTTTCCAAGGAAAGACTGCTTGTTCTTACTCCAAAAGAAGAAATAAAAAAAAACCTACATTTACTTCTTTGTAAAGCTAACTAGTATGAGTATTCATCAACTCAATTCAGTGGCTGCCTTTGCATCAAAATTTGCATTTCCCTACCTCTTAGTTCTTACAGGAAAAAGTGCCAAACAACTGTTATCTGTACGTGTTACAACAGCAACCGACTTTTACCCATTATATGTATTCTGCGAGGAATCTTGGGAGAAAAGGTGATTTCTCTCCTCCAACAACACAACATGTAGCAGAACTGAACAGGGAAGGTACCTTGCCGGCCAAGGCTTGGAAGAATATGCCTAAACCCAGCACCAGACCAGCAGATAAGATCGATCACCACCACCAAGGTAGTATGAGGTATCATCGTCTATCTTCTAGATCCATAACCTACTCTATACTCCTCTAGCAGCAAATCAAGAGAGGGAACAGATCATGCTACATTTATATATACATACATACAAAAGAGGACCAGAAAAGGGCCATGCAATCAAGAATGATACTGGCGTTTGACAAAAGAGAATGAGTCCAGATTAGCCAGCAGTACTAGTAGCCTTGCTAGGCTTAATCATGCAGTTTTGACGAGGTGTTTTGTTAGCATGCATGTATACTTGTATAATAATTAGCCTAGTGAGTAGTGACTGAAACCGAGACTGATGAGCATATATAGATGCCAGATGCAGACATGGGCAACGGAACGGAGAGGGCAGTTGGCGTTTGCAATACGGCCGTGCTCGAGTGCCCAATGACTGGCTTGTCCTCTTGCATGCACGCTGCTGAGGTGGCACATCTCTCTCATCCATGTTCATCCCACGTCAGCACCCCAGCCAGGCACAGGCAGAGAGAGGAAGGCAAGATCTCAGCAAGAACAGAAGGAGAAGAGAAGGCTCGTGTTCCGTTTGATGCTGCATGATGATGGGGATCCCCTAGCTGCATGGGCGGGCCTCTGATGAATTGGGCGTGACAAGATTGTCAAACAGATTGCTGCATGGCTAGGGTAATTAGGTAATTGACTACCAATGTAAAGGGGGTTTGTTGAATTAAATTAAACTAGTATAAACGACAGAGGGTGATGATGGTCATGATGAGTGACACAGGGGGAAGGCGATCTTTGTAGGGCAATGCAATGCATGCATGTGTTGGGTTTCAAGGGCTGGAGATCCTCTACGGCTGATGGCTTTATGATGGATCCCAATGTGTGTCTCATGATGCTACTCCTACTATATATAATTAATTGGAAGGAATGAAAGGTGGGAAAAATAAAGAGGGCCGTGGATTGGACACGTCACCATCCACAGCTTCATTCATGCTTGGGTTTAGTAGCTTGTTGACCCAACAACAATTGGTCAAGGCTACCAAAAAAAAACCATGAATATTTATTGCTTGAGGATCATGAAAAAGATTTGAGGAATATATATATAGAGTGCCCGCGGACTCTCATTTGCTCTCCTCAGTTCTACGAGTGATGTGAACGGTGATGGGAATGGGAGCTGAAAATCCTCCTCCCAATTTAAAGAAGCTCAGATTATAAGCACATTGGACAGTTCAGTATTATTATCTGAAAAAAAAAAAAAAGACAGCAGTGTGTGTGTGTGAGCTGACGAAAGGGCTTAGAAAAAAGACAGGCAGGCAATTGGCGCACAGAGAATCCGTGGTCATGACTCACGTACGTACATGAGCCATGAGGCGAGGCGAGGACGGGAAATCCTAACTAACTGATATTTGTTGGGACTGGGACTGGGAGGGGAGGACGCACGTAAGCTATAATAATGAGGGGCGTAATAAAGCAAGAAATGCAGCAGGAGGTCAGCCATCACTCTCCATTACGTACCATTAGATTATGATGGTAATTAAAGAAGAAAGATGGGGCAAATAAATAAAGCAGCAGCCAGCAGGCAGGCAGGCAGAGGTGATCAGGTTCAGAGGAAACAAAGGGAGAGGCCTGAGAGGGAAACAGAGAAAAGAGGAAAAGGCAAAAAAGCCACGCAAATCGAAAGCAGCAGCTAGTAGTGCTCAGTCAGCCGCACTGGTTTCAGCGGCTCGTGGAGAGCGCAGCGCACATGAGGTAGGTGCTGATGAGAGAGATCGATCGATCCATCGAGTACGGGTTGGCACTCGTACTTTATACTTAGTATAAGATACCAGTATCAACTACCTGGTACATGCATGCATGTTGTACGTATGAATTGGACTACTCTCTTATTTTATGACTCCATAATTATCAGTAGGCTATTCACTTGAGAAGCCAGGGGAAGGTTTTGGGATTCAGTGGGCTAACACAACTATAATTCTTAACCAGGCTCTTGGTTAGTTTTTTCTCGAACACGCAACAAATCTACGCATCTTCTTTGCATCAAGAAGAGTGGAGTTTTACTTATGAGTAAGCTAGGTTGCTTTTTTTTTTTTATGAATTAACCGTCCCACCGCGCGCAGCCGATAGGCTTTCGGCCAGTTGTTAGTTCGATCTATTTAGATACAGATTACTTGCTACCAAAGAGTTACTAACAGTTAACTTTCAAGGAAAAGAAAAGAGTTAACAGTTAGTATGTAGCGCCTTGTTCAGTTCGCAAATAAGTTTCATTCTCTGCACTGTAGCGTTTCGTTTGTATTTGATAAATATTATCCAATCGTGGCTCAACCAGGCTCAAAAGATTCGCCTCGTGATTTACAACTAAAACGTATAATAATTATTTTTTTTTTTTACTTACATTTAATGCCCATATATGCGGGTAGAAATTAATGTGATGGAGAGAGTGTGTAAAAACTTGCAACTTGCATGCAAAGAGAACAAGGTCTAGGTAGAATCAAACATGCACGCACACGCACGCACGTGGCCTGGCTGTTTGGAGCACGTGAAAACAAGAAATCCCTAGTCCCATTTTTCTTTTTCATAATTGTGGTGAATTTGAAACGTGCACGAGACGAGAATGGTGAGGCAAAGGAAGGTTTGGATGGAGTGTATGTGACTTATATGTGACGGAACCCAACCTAGTACCGCTGCTAGGTGAGCACCGACGTTGAAGGTATATGCATGCCATGCCATGACATGCAAAAGGGAGATTAGTTTAGTTAAATTGAATTGAATGAACACGCGACGGCGATCGATGCCATGCCAGCCAGACGTATCGGTCGGAGTTGGATTGGATGGTCGGTCACCCGGCCGGTGGGGTCGCGGCAAGGGCAACCAATGTTCACTTTCCATGAAACTTGCAACGTTTTCCACTCTTTTCTCCATCACATCAATTTTTACCCGTATATATGGAAGCACTAAATGTAAGAAAAAAAAAAATAACGAATTACACAATTTAGTTGTAAATCACGAGACGAATCTTTTGGCTGGTTGGGCCACGATTGGATAATATTTGTCAAATACAAACGAAACGCTACAAAGTGTAGGGAATGTAACTTTTTGACGAACTGAATAAGGCGCAAGGCATTGAATTGGCGCGCCAGGACTGGCTGCACCTGCATCCGCATGGCACGGGAACGGAATGAGCGACGGGCAGGCGAGTCAATGAGGCGTCGGCGTCTGGGGTGTGCGCTGCGGTGCGGTGCGGCGGCCGGGCCGGCCCGGCGGCATGCAGTGCAGTGCAGTGCAGGTTGTTAAGGCGTGCATGCTGCTGCCTTGGTTCCCGCGGACTGCCACGCTGCACTTGCATGCTGGGCACTGGCGGCCAACAGCAAGGGCCAACGGGGGCAGGGGGGCCACAGTCACAGTGGGGGACTAGTGGCTAGCTGGCAGAGCAGACAGCGTCGCTTTCGCCTCGCGGGCGGACGCAGCGGGCGGCACAGCACAGGAGCCGTCGCTGTCCGATCGAGTGTCCGGTCCGTTCCGGACGCAAATGCAATTGCAATTGCTATTGCTATTGCATCGATCGGGGGACGTCTCTCCAGGACGCCATGCGCTGCAGGCCTGCACCGGCCGGGGAGGAGAGCCGACGACGGCGAGTGCGTTGATCAGGACTCAGGCTATCCGCACTCGTCCTCTATTTTCATTCTCTAAAAGGGAATATTATATCGCCGTCGCCAGCATTCTTTTCCTTTATATCAACTTCTCCCGCACTCATCATCCTCTCTATATCTCATTCTCTATATCTCAATAATCAATATTTTTACCCAAATCTATTCAACCCATCCCATCTACAGCGGTGACAAGTGGGACCCATGGACCCACACTTTTATTCACCCCACCCAGCCCCTTCCCTCTCCCCTCCGCCAGGCTCTGTTCTCCGTTCCCTCTCTCATCTGGCTGGGGCGAAGTGGCGGCCGGAGCTCCAACCGGTGGGGCGGTCTGCGGCGTGGCCGAGCCCCCCGTTTCCGGGGGCGGGCTGGATCTCGGCGCCCCCCTGGCTCTGGGCGGCGATCTTGGCCGGGATCCCGCCGAAAGGCCGGGGCGGCGAGGCGTGGGGGCGGGCGGGCGGAAAGCGCAGCTTGGCGGCTTGTGAGGCGGCGGCTGAACGCGAGCTTCCTTGGCCGTGAGAGGCGGCTGGGCGGGCGCGGAAGGCGAGCACGCCCAGTAGCTGCCTCGCACGACGGCCCCGAGGCAACCTCGGCGGGCGGCCTGGCACGACGGCCTCGAGCGCGGTGGGCGAGGGCGCGCTGGCAGCGAGCTTCGCTGGGCGGAGCTTCCGGCTCGCCCAGCGCGCCCCATCTCTTTCTCTCCCTTTTCTCGCGGCGGCGGAGGTCCTCACGCGGCCATGGGAGAGACGGCCCGGCGGGGCTCGCAGCCACGCTCGCGCTCGCGCCCCGGCCGGCGGCAGCGCCCGCGCCGGCTGCCGCACCAGCGGCTAGCGGCGCTTCGCGGCCGGAGGCGCTAGTGCCGGCAGCGGCGGCGCCCACCTCTTCTCCTGGCGCCCTCTTCCTCCCGGCGCCCACCTCTCCTCCTGTTCCCGGCGCGAAGGACCTCCCCGCCCAGCCGCGAGGGCGACGAGCGCTGGGCCCCACGCGCCACGCGGCCGCGTAGCGCACGGACGCTACGACGCCACCTTTGGCGTGCGGCGGGCGAGATTCCGGCTGACGCGGCCGTTTCCCGGACAGCGGTGCGGCGTTTTCCATCCAGGAAAACGCTTCCCGTGTCGCTTCCCAGGACCCAGTGCGCATAGCCTCAGGAGGAGGTGAGGGGAGTGGGACCAGCGCGCTCTCTCTCTGGGTGGGGTCTCCTGGTGAGTGCGTGACCGACCGACTGCGTCGCGTTGCATGGGGCGACGTGCAGAGTGGGGGAGCAGGTGTCAGAGGAAGACACCGCAGGCACACACCGACAAGTGGCAACCCCATCAATCCCATCCATGATCCATCCGTCTTCCAGGGACCCCACCCGCCGATGGTACCCCACATCCTGGCTCGATCGTGCCTACCGTACGGCCACCAAGGACAAGGACGGGCGGCCAAGTAGTCCGCGTACTGTAGCACAAACTGTCATGCTGCTACTCCTAGGTCGCCTGATGAGTCCCGAGCCCGCGGGATGAATGGGCTCAGGCTGGGCGAAGAAGCGAGTGACACGATAGATTAGATACACACACACACACGTGACGCCGTGACGAGAATCATAGTTTTGCAATGATGACGGTGGAATCTTCCTTACCTTCTCACAGTCACAGTCACAGTCAGCTCAGTTAATTCCCTAGTACATGATCGTGTTCATCTTCCCTGCCCATTATTGTGCTGCTAATTAACAAAAAGAAAAACGTTCCGCTTCAAAAAAAAAAAGAGGGCAGTCCGTTGAGAGCTTGCTGAAGAAGGAAAGGGGCTATGCCAAGCCAGGGGGCCACCAATAATAATCCCCAAGCAACAGACGATAGATACACTACATCTTAGCCGTCCGTCCGATCGTCCTTCAAACAGCGGGGGCCGGCAGGGGGACAAAACATACTGTAGCACTAGTACTGTACTCCTGCGGAGACACGATGGCAACATGGCATGCAGGCCTATAGTACGTAGGAGTACGTACATACATGCCTGTGCAGCGTCAGCCCATCGGACGCCAGGGACCAACCGCTGCAGTGCCTAGCTTTGGCTGTGGTCCGGTGTTCCGGCCAGTAGCCCGCCGGACCATCCGCAATTCCGCTCCGCTGCGACCCTCCATCTGCGTGTGGTGAATTATGCGTGCGGATGTGACGAGGACGACGATAGCAACAACAATCCATGGACGGACACGTACTCAGCCGCGCGCGTGGAGCTAATCATGGATTGGATGCTTTTGATTGCCACCTTCTTCCCCAATCCGATCCTCATGCGTGCCTAATCTACATGTACATGGCTAGTCTTAAGCTAGCCTACCATTCCAGCATGTCAAATTGTCAATGGAATGCGACTAGCTAGCCATGGATGGAAGGAAGGAAGGGGAGAGAGAGAGAGAGAGAGAGAGAGAGAGAGAGAGAGAGAGAGAGAGAGAGAGAGAGAGAGAGAGAGAGAGAGAGAGAGAGAGAGAGAGAGAGAGAGACGATGCTACCAGCAGGAGTCCAGTCCAGTCCAGGGCCAGGACCAGGGCGCGTGATCGATCATGCATGCAGAGATGCCGCCAAATGATCGTCCTGGTCGATCCATCTGCAAGTCCATGCATGCACCAGTGGTCGTGGCCCAGCCATCTCATCTCATATAGGATGATGATGCAGACGGAGCATCTGCTTGTCCTCCTCCTCCCCTGCGTGATTTATTTGGCGCCTAATTACCGGCTTACCGCCGTCGTTATTACTTGTCAGTTGTCACGCTCGCGCGCCGGCCCCGGCCAACTAATCAAACGTACCGCATCGCCATCCCGAGCGCGCGACAACGGCAGCCACTCCTCCTCCTAGCAGGCAAATGGATTTGAATGGAACGTACGCGTGTTCCAGCAAGTCTGTAACCGTGACCGATCCATTCTGTCCCTCGGTACGTAAATAAATTTGGTCAAACGTAAAAATTATTTTGACTCCTCGCAAAATTCTTCCCCTCAAGTATTTCATTTCAATCACACACACACAAAAGACTTGGACCTGTGATACGTGTTTGTTTGCGTCCCCCAATAATGGCCAGGAGTTCAGTTGTGATTGTCGTCAAGTCTCAACAACAAGCACGTGACTCAACAGGGCCCGCCCAACCGATTCCGATGAACCGTACGTACTACTAGTATTTCATTTCATATAACAATAGTATGCTTTCTCTGCATGTTTTTCACGATTACTTTATTCTTAGTTGGTGTATGAGTACGATATGATAGTTTTTTGAATCAAGCTACGCCGGGCCGTCAAGTGTGGAGGAAACAGAGGAGAATAGAATCGTCATCTCCATCAGGCATCACAGCACTACGCTACGCCGACGGCTTTAGCTTATAGTTGCGTTATATCATTTGCTTTATCAGTTTTATTCGATATGCGTAATAATCCCTCAAAAAGCATACGAGTGTGCATTAGTAGACTACTAGTAGTTCTCAAAAAAGAAAAAGGGTAGACTACCAGTAGTCTAGTCGTCCAAACTGCAAAAGGAGATCGAGGACCCTAGCCAGTATCCGATCCTTTACTCGTATAGTTCAAACTGTCTGACGAGGAGCCACGCGGCAGACACGAAAGGCACCCCACCCCCGCCCTCTTTGTTCTTTCTTTCACTGCTCAGACAATGCATATATATGCGCGCAATCTCCTGTCTCCTAATCTAATACAATGCATGGTCAAGCTGACAACAATATACTAGCAAAGTATATACTAATAATATACTGAGGCCTCCCCGTCTTTGTAGAACGATCCTGCTTTTGATCACAATAATCACAGCCACTCTACTCTTCGTTTCAGACGAAATCAGTGTAATGTAATGTGATTACTACGTACCCTGCCTGCCTTGGTTTGATCCCCATCCCAACTCCCAAGGACACCTTCTACTTTGATCAGTACTAGCCCTCTTTAATTTGAGTCCTGAAATGTAGTTCCATATATAACAACGTTGTAATACAGCAACCCTATATAAAGGTTTTGCGATGATCAGTGTTGTGTTTTGGAAGAAATTGAAGACCGAAACCTGACATTGTTCATGATAGATAACAACAAGAATGCTTGCATGCAAGCGGTTGATCTCTCTCTGGTGACGACGAGGAAGCTAATAATCTTGTTCCATGTTATCTTTCACCGAGTACTATTAATTGTTCCTATATCTGACTGCATGAGTGTCTTTTAGTAGTAGCATGCAGTTGTGATTTGTGGCAGCAAGATTCCAAGTGTGCAACAGAAGAGAATGGAATGTATGGATTCATCTGTCTGTGTGTGTGTGGGGGTGGGGTTGGGGGTTGGGTGGGTGGTGTCAAATCTCATTATGTCGTTGCTTTATCATTTGTATTTATTCGATTCGATCCTTCATCAGACCGAGTAAGAATATACTTATAATATAATGGCCTATATATAATCCTTCATTTCTTTACGACGTGAGGTAGTAACAGGTAAGTAGGAATTGAAGTGGGAACAAAAGCGAATAGGATCATCATCTCATCATGGCACTGTCTTGCTATACGAATGCTTGTGTTGGATTAATGGCATGCATCGTGTCATCGCTTTTGTTATCACTTTTGTTGTTCTTGGCCCTTGAAAGCAAACTCTAGTTGAGATCCTTTAATTCGGTTGGTGGATCATGATAGATGTGTAATAGGATCGAGTACGCACTGATACTGGTACTGGTACTGACGAGGAGGAGCCATTGCAGGGCAAAATAAAACAAGAAAGGCACTGCTGCACCCTCTCTGTTCAGTGTTCACTAGCTGTACGCTGAGACAGGTCAGTGTCCTGAGTGTATTATTAGTAGTAGCTAATTATAATGCATGCATCAAGGTCAAGGGAACAATTAATTAAGCTGACAATATATATATACTAGTGATAATATTATATAGTGGTGGCCGTCTTTCTAGATGGATCCTGCTTTTGGTCACTATAATCAGCACCACCCCTGCCCTGCCCTGTTGTTCGTTTTAGGACGAGCTGAGATCAATGTAGATTACCCTGCTGCCTTGAGCCCTTGACTGCGATCCCGCACTGCTTTGAATCTACCACCGGTGTTAGTGTCATCATCATGGGTCAAAATGTATGTTAGTTTGTGGCTAGATCGTGGTGAGAAAAGAAGAGACCTGCATGCAGTGGAGATTATATACTATATTTGTATATACTATGGCCATCGGTAATTGCAGAATAAAAGGCGCATGATATGGGCTCGCGATCTGCCGGCACCCATGATGCGGTACGCACGGCATGGCAACCAAATCTGCCAAAGCACAAAGGTTCGAGTGCTCCTATGCAATTGCAATGCATGGATCGAATACACGCCATACAGCTGATACAGGTAACAGCAGTGTGCAGATGATGTGGCATGACAGAGATGTACGAAGCCCAAGAAAGTGGCAGCAGTACTGTACTTATAAGCCTTCTCTTGCCCCGATGGAAAAGGAATTGAAGGACCAGCAGAGCACGAGAGGAGTGGAGCAGATGGTATCATGGAGATGATGAAGGGATGAACAGAAGAGGAGAGGAGAGAAGAGAAGAGAGAAGCTGCCTGCACTGCAACTGCATCTGCATGGCGTTCCTATTTCAGGTACAGCTTGAGTGGGAGAGTGAGAGAGGCGAGAGGTTTTGCTTCTCGATTCAGAGGAAACAGATCGATGAAGAGGTGGCTGAGTGGGTGGCAATGGCATGCATGCCCTTGCAATTGGCAAATTGCTGAGACCGAGAGATTCTCCGCGACCGAGAGATTCTCCGCGGAAGAGACAAGCGCGGCCTGGCACGCCGTGCCCCCGCGCGCCTCGGCGTGCCTCATCTGTCCATGGTCCAATGCGGTGCAAACTGCAAAGAAAGACTCGGTGAGTGTGAGTGGGTGCGTCGTGCGTGCGTGGAAGACGGTGCATGCCAGTGCAATCGCCGTGTCTGTCTGTGCCGCCAGTGGTCTCGGCCTCGAGGTCGAGGATGTGGGGACGTGGAGGCGAGCGTGGTCTGGACACAGGCCCTGTGGCCGCTTCTCCGTGCTTCCATCCTTGCAGGCGACGAGGCGAGCATGCAGGGGACGGGGGGGCCTGAGTGCACGCTGTAGTGTCGGTCGGGTCGGGCGGGGTGCGTGCAGCTTGGCATGCAATGCGCCAGCAGCGCGGGGCTCCCGATCCCCACCACCTCGTCGTCCCTCAGTCGCAGCCGCTCTGGTGAGCTCGCCGGAGACGAATGCCGGCTGCCCCTGTACCTACCATACGTGACCCTGCTGTGCTGTCCCCTTGCCTGACGACTAGTATGGCTTTGGCGTTTGTTTGCTTCGTCTCCTGCTCTGCTCTGGGCTCTGGTCTCCCCCACCTCGCGGCGGCCGGGTTCTTGGCTTCTCCTCCTCCCGGAGACCGGACATGCTCTCGCCGTCGCATTCGACCGCAAGCAAAGGGGCAAACGCTAAAGTGTAAATGGCAAAGCAAGCGAAACAAACGAACCAAATTGAGTGACGCGACCAAATATTCCCTGCACTCTGCACGCCACTCCACTTGTTTCATTCGTTTCGCCTGAACCTGAATGCGCATGGCTGGCTGCCCGAATCGCATTTGCGGTTGCAGGTTGCAGGCACCATGGATTGGATTGGGTAGCACTGGGCTATTTCTTTCTTTCAAAATTCAACTCTGGTCTGGTTTGGAAGGTAGCACCCGTTGGCAAGCGGAGGAGATTCCGTTCCCGTGCCACTTTCAGACTTTCAGTCCAGTCCACGGATCTCATCCAACACATCTCATCTCGTCTCTCGTAATCAGAGCACGTCTAGGCTACTCTTAGTATGGGTACGATCTAGTACTTGACGTTGATTTAGCCTCGTAATCAGCTACTGTAGTATTGTATTGTACTAGTACCAGTAGTACGTTAGTCGCTTTACAGCTTTAGCATCTGAATGAAATTCTGATGTGAGGACTTTTGACAGTTTACGAACACACTGAATCCTACAGCGCGCTCCCGGTTCTTGCCAAAGGCAAGTCTTGCCTTAGTGACTGACAGCAGGTACCCGGACGAGGGCAAGTTTGGACTGCCAAAAATCAGTCGTTAGTTTATAAATAAACTAAAAATTTGACATCTAAAATTTACTTCAATGGTATTTGTTCCTCCCCTTCCATTGATGTGCCATCAGGCAGATTTTGCTCAACTAATGGAGTAGTTCTTAGTTGTGGGCTACACTAAAGTTTATAGTGGATTAGTCCACCAATTAGTAGTAGTCCCTAGCTACTGTAATGAGGATTTCATCATCTACGCCTTGGATTTGTTCCAAACGTGTCACGAAATTAAGAGATCGATCCCGGCCCAGATGTGGCTCATGTGTGACCTAGCCTGACTTTCCGAAAGCTAGCCTTCGATTCTCTGCCGGCCTGCTGCTGCCCCTATACCTTATCCTGGAACCGAAAAATATATTCATATTCCTGGCGGATCGGAGGCGACATGCACAGTGATCTTCAGAAACCAGAATGAATTCAGACCTCAATTTTCCTAGACGACAAGTTCGTCCGTACCGAACCACAAAATGAAAACGGAAGAAAAGAAAAAAGAAATGCAGATAAGCAGCAGGCCCAAACTCGCTTTCTGCTAATGCTAATATATACGTACTCCTATGCATTAGCATGTGATGGCATCGATCGATAATATATACTGTGTGCATGACAGCATGGAGGTTCTTGATACAGAAGCTGCCATTACCTTTGCTCACGTTCAGTGCGTGTCAGCAGCGGCCGCGGCCAGCAATGGCAATTGCTTGCTTTCTCACATGCATACACACACTCCTACGCGGCAGACGCAGCACGCGATGAAACCTAGCACTAACAGCATGCAGTGCTCTTTTTCCTCAAAGTTACTTAACCAACTTTCCCTTCCTTATCCATCAAAGGGAGACCAGAGATGCTGCCGCCGCTGCAGATGCAGGGCAGTCCTTTTTACCATCCCCAACTCCAACTCTCAAAAGGCAGCATCAGATACCATATGCTTAAACAATAGTGCTAGTGTTTACAGCGTTGATGCATTGCATTGCTCATCTGCGTGATTTTAGTGATTTTCCTTCTGGATTTTGGAAAAGTGGAGGCCCTACTCACTTCCTCCTAAGCTCACAAGCCCATCGGTGAGGGAGCTTCTTAATGGGCCAGACCCACTATGCTCCTCGTTGGAAGATACACTGGCATATGGGCCGCTTACTTTGAAAGCCCCAAATCGTTGTGTCGTGTGGACCGGATGTTTTTGGTCATCAAAAATGGACACCCACTAAGCGATGGCCTGGCCCATACGAGGCCCGATTGGCACTTGACGCTACTCGCTTTCTCCTGCTGGGCTCACACGTAAGCCTACTTGTGAGGGAGCTTCTTAATATTAAACTAGAAAGGACGCGCGGCGTTGCCGCGCGAGAGCCTGTTTTGGCCAGCTCGTGATGCGTGGAGTCACTATTTTGAATATATTTTTTAGAATATAATAGTAATATTTATATTTTTAAATATGTTTATGGTACAAATTTGTGGTGTGCTGAGCTTAATGGTGCTTGTACTGAATTACATAATAGATGCTTATTTGGTACTCCGTTTATCCTTTTTGTCTATCATTTTCGCTTCCCAAAAAATAAAAACTAAATTTATATAAGAAATATTAATATCAATGATACGTAATTAATATCATTACTTAGGTTTTTGAATCTAATTTTTATACTAATACACGTAATTTGTATAAATCTAGTCATAGTTACGTTAAAAAAAAAATTTAGGGACATATTTCGGGACAGATACTCTTCTATTTTGTTTTATCAGTTGCCCCAACAAAGCGGAGTGCTCTCCGAAGTCTCTGGTGCATTTTTCTAGGTTCTTTGGTTTTATGTGCTTATTGCTGAGAAATATAGATACACATAGCCACATTTGGCCAGCCCGTGATGCGTGTAGTAAGTATTTTGAATGTATCTTCGAATATAATAACGATATTTGTGTTTTCAAATATGTTTATGGTACAAATGTATGGTGCGATGAGTTGGATGGTGCTTGTACTGTAGAAATGTTGGATGGTGCTTGTACAGTAGAAATGTACATAAGATACTTATTTGGTACTCTCTTTTTCTCTTTTTATCTATCGTTATCGTTTTCCGAAAAATAACTTGGGCTAATTTTGTATGAAAACATTAATATTAATAATACGTAATTAATATGAGTAGATAGGTCTTTGGATCTATTTTTATAATAAACTTATTTAGAGACATAAATATCGCACGCAATCTGTACATTTTAATTATATGATTTTAGCAAGAGGAATATGATAATATAATATTTTCTAAAAAAGACTTAAAAATTAGAATAAATTATTAATATATAAACTTGTATCTTCTTTTCTGGTTGAGACTATCAATTTGACCATCTCTTGTAGAAATAGAACTCTTTAAAAGATTATACCTTTATAGTGAGACGTGAATTTGGTAACGCTATATTCAGAGAACCATAATGATTTTGAGCCTAGAGTTGCAACGAATATTATGTCAGTTTTATTATTTTTTTGATTAATTGCAATACCTATAAAAATAAATTAATAGTTTTTTTTTAGGTACAAAATTTTTAGTCTACGGTGGAATTGATAGGGTTAACGTTTTTTTAATAAAAAACCCAGCAGGTCAGCTGTCATACAGTGTATGTACAGTAAAAAGCATGTGAACAGTGTATGTATAGTGATTGAACAGTGCACGCAAAGTGTTTGAACAGTATGTGAACAGTGTTTTGAAAGCGACTTGTGGAGGGGGTTGAGCCGTCCGATCGAGATCCAACAGCCGAGCTTTTCCTGGTGACGTGGCCTTTCTCTCCGGCCGGATACTGTCCGCTGCTTTCGTCTTGTAAAGATGGGCCATGACTACTAGGCTCGTCGTTGGAAGATACACAGAGATATCGGCCCTCTTACTTTGGAAAAAAAAAAAGGAACCTCTCAAACTGGATCTTTATGCTGTTGTTACTTGCTGGCGTGGACCGGACGTTACGGGAGATTGGACATTGTTGGAACATGGCAATTCAGCAATACGCCAAAGAATAGACAAAACAGCACGTCATGGGTCAAACAAACAAGACCAGTCAGTCACGCCATGACGACCTTATTTGGCACGTCTTGACCGACTTTGACTTCACAGGGAAAAATGTGTCAAACAAATGACATCACTTAATTCCTCCCTACTAGCTAGAAAACTCGATGTATTTAACACTTTAATAGACAGTAGATTGGACCCATATCAGCATGAGGTTTCAGTCTATATATGTCTCCATATACATTCCTTTTTATAGCGCCTTATATTCTTTAATTAATCAGTATAGATCACCCTTCGATAAGGCATGTTTGATCTCCTAAGAAAAATGAGGCTGCCGTGAAAAAAAAAAATATAGAATCATATATAGACTCTAGCTAGAATCCTACTGCTATCATGCAAAAACTTTTGGGCCCCTTTGGAGCGTATAATTTTCACAGGAATCATGCAGGACGGAATTCTATAGAGAAGAACCTGTTCAGTTTCTCGCAAGGAAAAATACATGATTCAGAAAATTTCTCTACCCGCGTTCTAAGTAGTTGGATATTTTCATTTTTGTTATGCAAAGACAAAACACATCTGGAGTGAACGCATGCGAGCCTTGAACGAAGGTAATAAAAAACAATAAAAGTCGCTGAATGAAACCCGAAAGGATCGACGATCGCAGCACATACAGCTCGATCGTACAGCAAGCCGAGCGGATCGGAGGAGCGGTGGTACTTGGTGTTTACCTGCAGGCAGTATCTCCGACTTCATCCCGATCGATCGATGTCGCGCCCTTCTTAACCCCCGCGCCGTCCGGCTGCCGTGCCGGCCGCCGCCGCCGCCGCCTGGATCCGCTGCCTTCGTTGAGTTCGCCGCCGCCGCCGGACGATGATCCGGCCGCCAGCGCGCTCTGCCCAGCGAGGCAACACACCTTCGATCGGTCATCGATATATATAATCCATGTCGAGAGAGGTAGCGGATGTGATGTGCACGGACGACGAACGATATATATATATATATTTGAGCGGACGTCGTACCACCACTGACGACGACGAGCCGAGGAACGAACTGGCTGCTGGCTCAACTCGTACGCACCACCGACGACGACGGACGAGCGAGGCTGCCGGCGGTGCGAGTGCGACCAGAGGTAGAGGTAGTAGCTAGAGGATCGGATCGGAGTTGCTAGGACGACGAAGGAGCCGCGCGACGCCACGGCCACACCACCCTACTATCCTCGTGATCGATCGATCGATCGAGCGCTCCATCTCTGGCAGCATATATATATATACTGCCGCCAGTCTCGGCGCCCACTAGCTAGTACGCTGCTGCTGGTTGACGCGTGCGTGCGTGCATGCATGCCGCGGCGCGACTCGCGTGAGCCCCGGCGGTTTATGTGCCGGGCAGCCGGCGCAGTGGAGTGCAGTGTCCGCAGTGCAGGCAGGTAGTGTACTCCGTATGCGTTGTGTTGTGTTGTGTGCTGCAGCAAGCTATGCAGCCACACGGGAACCGCGTTCTCTCGCGGTCCGGCCCGGCCCTTCTTCCCCTGGTTTTCGTTTCCTTGACGATCGAGAATGAATTGAAACTAACCGGCCAGTGCAGTTGCAGCTTGGATCGAGGAGGAAGGCCAGACGCCGCCCTCCTCGACTACTATGCTAGTTGCTGGGATGTGAATTTTCCTCATGAATTCGGTAACTTTTGTCTAAAAAAAATGAATTTCGGTATAACTTTAACCGTGAATGGGGTAAAACCCGGCGTAAACACAAATTTAAAACCCTGGTGGTTATCAGCACCCCCTCCTCCCACGTGTCTCGTCAAAGAAAAGAAACCCCTACGCTGTTGCTGGCTTGCTGGTGATGACAATAAACCTTTTTGGAATCAGCAACCGTAATAAACCTTGGTCTGAAGAAAACTGGATTGCTTTTCTTTTTCAAAAAAAAAAAAAAAAAAAAAAAGTAGTGGGAGGCCCTCGTATGTACCTATCCAGCCCACCAACTGGGCCGAAAAGCATTACAAACTGGGCCCAAAAGCATTACACCCATCTTTTTTCTTAGTTACGCAGCCCAGCCCAGCCCAGCCCAAGTAGTACCGCCAGCAACAGAAGAGTTCGTTCGCGGATGGGCCCAGTGACGTGGCTCGGTGGCGTGCGTGGCAAACCGGTGGAGCCGCTCCTCCTACTCCTCGCCATCCCCTCTTCTCTCCTCTCCGTCAACTTTTAAATGACACGCACAAGCGACGCCGGAGGTAAATTAATTAAAAACCGGCAGGCAATAAATCGCGGAATTCCCAACGCCCCCCTCCTCTTCACCGCGGAGTCCCCAATCCAACACAACCCCAATCCGCCGGCACCGGCGGCGGCGCGGTTCCGGTGCGTTTCCCCCCGTTTCCACGGGCCCAATCCCAATTCCCACCATCTCCTCCCCCGCTTCCCCCAAATCGCATTGCGGATTTTCTGTTGCTGGATTTTGTTGTCCTCCCTGATTTTTTGTCCTTTTTGCTACGGGTTGTTCGATCAAGGGGTGCGCGATCGGATCGGCTTCCCCTTGAGCGGCGCGGGTTCGTGCTCGATCGGAGTGCGGCGGCGGCGGCGCCTCGGGGTGTGATCTGCTGCGGCCGGTTTCTTCCCCCTGGTACGTTGAGACAGATATTTTCTCTCTCTCTCTCTCTCTCTCTCTAGCTAATCGAATCGCCGTGCGCACTCCTCTCGTGGTCTCGGGGTTGAATTCACAGCTTCTGTTCGCTTGGCAGGGAGGGAGAGGAGGAGTGGAATGGACGGGGAAGCGTTCCGGGTGGGCGGCGCCCACTTGGCGGCCGCGTACCCCTCCGGCGCCGCCATGGAGGATCCGAATCAGAGCCAGAACCAGGGCCAGTTCCTGTTCAGCGCCAAGTCCGCGGCGCCGCTGCAGCTCTTCGGAAGCACCGCGGGTAAGATGGATATATAGATAACCTACCTGCTTATTACTCTGTGCCGGACGATTTCCCTCACTTGAACCGTTTACCAGCAGATTTGTATGCGGACGGTATATCCAGGATGTAGCCAATATTGCTGCGTTAGTTCTCTGTGTTCCTTGAAAGTTTGTGTGCTAGAATAATGGTTGCGCTGGATTTTGAACCATTTAGATTTGCAACCACAATGTTCCATCCCACCTTCTTTACCTTACCATTCGGTCATGTGAATATGCAGTAACATCTAATTTTTGTCTGTAATGCCAGCAAAATTTTATCTCACTGGAGCAGGCAGAGTCATTTTGATTGACAATCTTAACCCTGCACAACCAACTCACTAGTACTCATAACATTATCCTGGCCCTACCTTGCTTTGTCATAGAACTACACAGTGGCATCCATAGTTTCAGTGAAACTGGTTAATTGAACTATGCCTTCTTGCCACACCACTTAATTTCTATCTCCTTTTTTCTGACTGTAAAACTGAAATCCATTTACCTTTGTGTTATCATCAATGCAGTCCCCGCGGTTGGTCCTGCTGGTTATTGTAATTACACTGGAAACACCCACCTTCCTGTTATGAACCAAGCAAGGACTTCAAACATTGACGCAGGAACTGAGAAGCTGCTGAAGCTTCAGATGTCCTTGAACGACTATCATCAACAGAATGCTGATCGGTTAGCGCGTGTTGGCAATCCAAGTGCTGTATCAACCGGTCTGAGGCTGTCTTATGAGGATGATGAGCACAATTCGTCGATCACATCTGGTAGTGGTAGCATGACTTCGTTGCCTACCACGATGTCCTCTGTTGATGATCTCATGGCTGAACTGGACAAAGAAAATAAGGAGATTAGCTATTACTTAAGGCTTCAGGTAAATATTCAATGTATCTACATTCATTGACTAAATCCTGGATATACTGTAGTGTTTTGTGGGACAGCAAGGATGAAATGAACAAATAAATAATTATTATGAATTTTTTATTTGGTTATTCCATCATGGAAACAGTGGTACACCTTTATATAGTTTAATTTAATATTATGCAGAACATTCGAATCAGTTATTCATACCATGTTATAACGAGAATATATGGAAATAGTGCTCTTGGTTCTGTACTTTATAGTCTAGTGTTTTGATCTTGTATGTTACATGGTTCTAACTGTTTGTTTTGAAGTAACACACCCCATCAAACCACTAGAGTGCCACTAGAGTGATTTCTTCTTGTAACTCATTTCCACTTCATGGCTCTTATTATTCCCCACAGGCAGAACAAATTGGCAAGCAGATGAAGGAAGCGAACCAGCGGCGGATGATTTCTTTCCTGGCGAACCTGGAACGAGCGGTGGGGAAGAAGCTGCGGGAGAAGGAACTGGAGGCAGAGGCGATGAACAGGAAGAGCAAGGAGCTGAATGAGCAGATCAGGCAAGTCGCCATGGAGGTGCAGTCGTGGCAGTCAGCGGCCATGTACAACCAGTCGGTCGCCAACAGCCTGAAGACCAGGCTGATGCAAGTGGTGGCGCAGAGCACCAACCTCACCAGAGAAGGCTCTGGCGACAGCGAGGAGGCCTCCAGCCAGAACCCCAACGCCGGAGCCGGAGCCGCCCCCGAGGGCTTCTTCCAGTCTGGCCTCCTGGGCGGCAGCAGCAGTGCCGGCAGAGGCTGCACGACAACGGCTACCGTTGGGCTGGGGGCCTGCAGGTGGTGCGGTGGGAAGGAGGCGTCGGTGCTGGTGATGCCGTGCCGCCACCTCTGCCTGTGCGTTGACTGCGAGAGGGTCTCTGATGTGTGCCCCGTCTGCCGGTTCCCCAAGAGTGGCAGCGTGGAGATCAACATGTCCTGACAAGGAGCTAGTAAGGACGTCGTTTGATCAAAATTGGCGGGCAGAGTATACACAGTAACTAGTAAGTAGATGTTAAGCGTGTGTTCGTACAGCGGTGTACATGTCAGCATGTTTTTTTTTTTTTTTTTTACTCCCTTGGCGAGTTCTGGACCTCAGTTGTCCAGATGTAAGGTCACTTCCCCCCGCTTGGTGTTTTATCACTTCATCAGAAGGTAAAGGAGATCAGGTTTGCGCCTTGCAATCCATGTGCATTATTCTATTCTACAGCTTATCCTTATCCTATTGGATCCTGGCGGTTTTACCAGATAATACAAGCATGTGTTGGATACTATTACAGAAATGACACATTTTTGGTAGGCCTTGCTATCATGTCTGAAAATGGAAGGCGGCTATCAAAACTTTCGTCAGCACTCAGAATGGGTTAGCGATGGACAAGGATGCCATTTGCCACGCTTCTTTTGGTGCTCTTTTTTCTTGTGCATCCAAGAAAAAGGCGAAACCAAAAAGTGTACCTTTTCCTTGTGCCTAAGCCTAATAATAGAATAAATAGAGAATTAAGAAGACCCACGATTCCTCCTCAAAGGACTTGCCTATCTTGTAGTCATCTTTGCCTTGATCCTCATCTTTTATCATTTAAATTGATGGTATGGTAAGGAATCCTAGCGTCTAGAAACAACTGCTCCTTTTTTAGAACAAAAAAAAACAAGAAAAAAAAACTTTACCAAAATAACAGATACAGATGCCACAATTCCTTTGACGGGACCCTTGACAAACTTGTGCATTTCCGTTTGCTTAAATGAAAATGGGGTCGGTTGCCTGCCTCGCGTACATACAGGAAAAAGTTGCATGGCCGGTCGATGCGTATGCTTGCCGTATGGTATGCCGGTGGTGGGCAGCAGGATCGATCTGGGAGTCTGAATCCATTCCATTGCAGGCTTGCAGCCAAGGAAGGAGCACGCACTTGGAGCCGGCCGCAGGCAATGGCAATGGAGCCACAGCCACATGGTGGATGGCCATGCATGCCGCAGGGCGTTCCCATGGCGAGGCCACCTGGTAATCCTTTCGCGAAAGAGCCAATCAGCATTGTCCTAATAATATAATGAAACGATATACAGGCATCCTGAATTAGCTGGATTCCTCTGCCACACCACATGCCTGCCTTTACATCTTAGAATGTTTGTTTGTAGCATGTGCATGGCATGCTCTGAACACCACGACTAATAAGTTGACGTTTTTCCTGCTTATATTATTATTATTATTAGGTGTTAGCTTTATGTGACCACTACTACAATTAGCATTGCCTTGCAAGAAATACTTATGCGCCGCCAAATAATACATCCATTCCCAGCAGGAACGAATGGACACCACAAAATGATGGGAAATGCATGCCAAGGCAGCAAAGGAAAGGAAAAGAAAGGAAAGGGGCTTGTCTAGGCCCCTGCTGCAGCTGCAGCAGCTTCCTTTGGCTTCCCGCTCTTTTTTTAGAGGATGAGTTAAGCATAAACCACACGTCCCTCTGCCGCACGCTCATTTTTTTTTTTAATGTCATTCACTTGGAGTCTTCCCCTTCTTCTTCCTCCAGACCTCCTCCCGGACCTCTTTCTCGATAGATCACGTTGGTGACACTCCACAGTAAAAACACGCCTTTTTCAGAAGCGTTAGTTTCCAGGTCACCGCCATCATTGCCAATTTGACCTCTGCTAACATTTGAGGATTTATAAATAAATAAAGTGGGATACTAATAAGGCAGAAAACAAATTGCAGATAAGTAATACTGACATAGGACATTCTCTTGATTGATATCACTAGTCATGTGCAATACATTGGTACCGATGACAGTTTAAGGAGCAGTAGCACAAGAAACTGTACAAATCATCATGCGATCGGCAATTGGGCTTGCGCGGGTGGGCATTTTGGATCACAGGCAGGGCACATAGCCCGGCACTCTTTCATAGTGTGATAGCATAGTGGTTTGGGCTTTTCGGTCCAGCAGCAATAGCAAAGAGTCGTTGGGTCGCACCAAATCGCCTGACAAAATCGGATTACCAGTTTGCTCTGATCAAGTGCTGTGCTATTGGTAAGGCTATAAACCCGACGGCCCCTTGCAGTTCCAACATTGAGCTTCTCCTCATCATGAGGACGACCTGTTTAATTTGATCGTGTTTAATTTTCATGAGCATTTATTATGTGTGTATAGTATATTATAACAAATTCAATGACAAATAAAAGAGTATTTGTCAATGGGAGACTTACATTGTACAGGGAATGCAAAGAGGAACAATATAATAAGCACCACCAACGTTCCACACCTGTAGTCCATCATATTGCTCATATTGGATCGTGGATGATGCGTGATCTGACTATGCTGTCCTCTCAAGATGTTGAACGGCTGATATATACATAAAACACGAGTAACAGATGAAATGCTGTTACTTTTTTTAATGATGAACTTTTATTACTAGCACTTATTACTACTACGGTTCGATACTACCCCACTTAGGCCTATATTAAGTTCCTTTATAATGATATAGGCGGTTAAAGGAATACACGTACCCTGCATGAATAATAAGAGCAAGACTAATAATATAGTCTATTGCTGGTTGTATAGATCTTTACCGCCACCTCTCAGCCCACTCATATAATGGTTTAGTTCTCTACTTAAGATAATGGTCCACTTGTCTCTCTCACATATTTTCTTGTTTCTTCACTTCTCTTCTCTCTTCTCCTCCTTAGCATTTAGCCTTTTTGCAGCCCACTATAATACTTACTCTAATCCATGATGGGACAGCAAGAAGGGAAAAATTAACAACGACGATGTCATCACATGCAAAATCATTTTGAATCTAAAAATAGCCACAGGTTCAATACCAATGATTCAAATCAAATCTGATTACATCATATTATCTGTTCCAAAAAAACCCTCAAACAAGATCCCGCTCAATTATGTATTGTTTGATAATATAAAACAAAAAAAGGAGAAGACATGCGACTCTCTCCACCTCACCGCACCACCCAGCCTCCGTCCTTGCTACCCACTGTCCTTTGACCCTGTCCAAATCTGACAATGTTTTGGGTTAAGCCTGTTTTTTTGGTTTGGTTTTGCTTTTGGGTTGTATTGGTTTGGGGTGAAATGGGCTAAGAAGGTGGTTGGGCTGGTTTGGTTTGGGCCCTATTAAAATGGGCTGATTTGGTTTATCTGTCAATAATAAAGTTAATAATGAGTTTTTATTCTATCTATTTATTTTTTCTTTTGCTTATGGCTAAATATAAACAATAGCATGAGATGCCAGTGAATTGGTGGATTGAAAATATATTTTAATGGGTTGAACATACAAGTGGTTTGGTTTGGTGTGGATGATTGAAGTCACGGTTTAGTTTGGTTTAGATTTGACTTTCAAATATAGGATTGGTGCGGGTTTAGTTTGGATCTCGGTCCACTGTCAGCTTAGTGCCCTTTCCTAATGACTCGCATCATGACTCCCCCGGTCCCAACTGCCTCGCCTAACCGCCATCACGGTCATGTTATGGCCTCCACCCTCACACCCTCTTCTCTACAGCCGCCGGTGAGTGAACTCCTCAACCCGGAACCCTAACCCTTTCTTCTTCCTCCTAATGAGCGGCACACGGATGGATCACCCGAGTGCACAACGCAACCCATCGGCCGCGCATGGTGGACGCACAATCATGGGCTGCGCATGCCGCAGGCATTCCCGCGGCCAACCCTGGTGATGCTTTCGCGAAAGAGCCATCAACAGTGTCCTAATAATATAATGAAACGATATACGTGCATCCTGAAAGAAGCCACGAAATACTACCATTACAAATTTAGCCGGATTCCTCTGCCACAGCACATGCCTTTACGACTTAGAATGTTTGTTTGTAGCATGTGCATGGCATGCTCTGAACAACACGACTAAGTGACGTTTTTCCTGCTTATTATTGGCTAGGTGTGCCTTATCTAACCACTACTACTATTAGCATTGCCTTGCAAGAAATACTTTGTGCGCCAGCAAATAATACATCCATTCCCGGCTGGCACAAAATTGACACCACAAAATGATGGGAAATGCATGCCAAGGTAGCAAAAGGAAAGGAAAAGAAATTAAGGAAAGGGGACCTTAGCTAGGCCCTACAGCTACAACTTTCTTTGGTTTTCCGTTCTTTTTTTCAGAGGACGAGTAAAGCATAAATTAAACCACACGTCCCTCTGTGGCACGCTCAATTTTCATCATTCAGTTGCCGTGTGTTTGGTTTGGGAAGGACCAAGTGGGTTGGATTGGCTCTACCTAGTTTTTTTAGGATGGGATGAACCCATCTCATGTTTGGTTAGGAGGTTGGATTGAACCCAATTCTTTGTTTAGTTACTGGGTTAGAGAGGGATAAAATGGCTGCCATTTTGACGCCGTTAATAGTACCATTAGTAGGGTCCACTTGTCATCCTCTATTTTCCATTTTCCCCCTCATCTTCTTCCTTAGCTCCCTCCCCGTGCTCCTTCAGGTGCAGACCTCGACGGCCATCGCCTTACCATGCTGCGCCCTGGCGCCCCCCGCCTCCTTTCCCATGCAGCTAGGGCGGCGGCCCTCGCCTCGACGCCCCGACGGCCCCCACCTCCCTGCCCGTGCAGCTAAGCCCCGTTGGTCGCCTTTTCCTCCTCGGGTTCAACTCGCCCGGATGGCCAGCGCCTCCATGAGGCCAAGCTCTTCCACTATGGCCGCGTGCCATCCTCCAACCCTACGCTGCTGCACCCCTAGGTGGCCCGGTGTGGCCAGCCTCGTGCCCGCGCCCCAGCGTGCCGTCCTGGCACTACGGGCGGCCCTTTGCCCGGCATGGCCGAGGCTTGAGCTTGCCCACGTCGCCATGGCTGGGGGTCGAGCTTCGCCCACACAGCCGCGAGAAACACGCGTAGCTCGACGCGCGACTTCAGAGACAAACGGTGACGAAGTGGGTTGGCACAATCCGCTCAATTTGGTGGAACCAGCTCAACCCCCATTTTACACAAGTCATATCCTAGGTTCGACCCACTTTTCCTAACCCACAAACCAAACATCGGCTCATCTGGGTTCAACCCGGGACATCCTGGCATATATATCCCGCATACCAAACACACGTTGAAGTCCCCTCCTTCTTTGTCCTCCTGACCTCCTCCCTCCCCTTTCTCGATAAGTCGACCCTCCACAGTAATAACATGCTTTTTCAGAAGCGTTAATTATTTCTAGGTCAGTGACAGACAAGTAATGCAATGCAATGTACAGAAATACAGTATCATCTCGATGAGCGGCCACATGCCAATTTGACCTCTGCTAACATTTGAGGATCTATAAATAAATAGAGTGAAATATAATAAGGAAAAATAAAAATTACAGATAGATAACACTGACATAGAACATTCTCTTATTGATATCGATAATCATGCGCAATACATTCATTCTTAATTGGTACCGATGAAAGGTTTAAGGAGTAGTAGCACAAGAATCTGTACAAATCATCATGCGATCGGGGATTGGGCGGGCGATTGGGCGGGTGGGCATTTTGGATCACAGACAGGGCACACAGCCCGGCATTCTTCCATAGTGTTATAGCATAGTGGTTCAGGCTTTTTAGTCCAGCAACAGTAGCATGTGGTCTTTGGGTGGTCGCAGTCAATCTCCTCACAAAACCGGAGTATCAGTTTGCTCTCATCAAGTGTTGTGCTGGCGGGGCTATAAGCCCGGCGGCCCCATGCAGTTCCAACATCAAGCTCATTATGAGGACGACCTGTTTAATTTTCTTATGTTTTCATGAGCATTTAGTGTGTGGGGGGTGTGTATTATAACAAATTCAAGGACTGATAAAAGAGTATTTGTCAATGCATGAGAGACTTACATTGTACAGGGAAGGCAAAGAGGAACAATAGAAGCATCAAGGTTCCACACCTGTCCATCATATTGCTCATATTGGATCGTGGATGATGCGTGATCTGACTATGCTGTCCTCTCAAGGTGTTTTTTTTATAAGATGTCCTCTCAAGGTGGTGAGCGGCTAATATATACACAAACACGAGTAACAGATGAAATGATGCTTAATTTTTTTTATGGTGAACTTTTACTATCACTTATTACTACTACCCGTCTACCCCTATACTTTGGACTATATTAAGTTCCTTTATAATGACCCCCTTGCATATAGGCGGTTCAAGGAATACGAGGAAGGGAAAAATAATAACGATAATGTCACCACATGCAAAATCAATTTGAATCTAGAAAAAAGATGTAGGTTCAATACCGAACATTCGAATCAGAATTGATCACACCGCCATTTTATTTGATCCAACAAAAGCTTCAAAACAAGATCTTGCTCAGTTATGTATTTGACAATATAAAAAAAAAAAGGAGAAGGTCGACGGCTCTCGCCACGCCACCCACCCTCCATCACCACCACCACCCCCCACCACCCCCCCCCCCCCCCCCCCGTTCCTTCGACCATCGTCGTGTCACGACCGCCACCCTCAAACCCTCTCTATAGCCCGCCATTGAGTGGATTCCTCAACTCGGAGCTCTAACCCTTCTCCTTCTTCCTTCTGATGGACAGCGCACGAATGGGTCACGGGAATGCGCTGACGCGCGCCCCATCCCGTGATAGAGTTTGCAAACATATTTTTGGATCGGCCTTGCTTCTTTAATTTTTTTTTGGGTCTATCTAGTTATCTGTCAACAGATTTTATGCCTCCAAATCTGTTAAATTTTTGGCTAATAGGAAGTTGCCACGTCTGTGTTGAAAAAATGACAGATATGGAAAACAAAAAACTGTCAGATTTCAATAACGCACCAAACAGTAAAATAAGATCCAAAACTCCATTCTGTATGGTGCTGTTTCGTTTGTACAGTGTGTTGGAGGGAACTTTTGGTTTCAAAAGCTGACAACAAAAACTGTTTGTTCGTTCCCTCCCAACACTTACACAAAAAACTGTCAGTGTTGGAATACCAGGGTACAGTGGCAGTGTTCACATGTTTTTCTCAGCAATAGCAAGAAATCAAACACGCATATATATTTTCCATTTTGTTTAACTCTGGTACAAGACAACCGGATGCTTTGTAAAAGCTAAATCATAAGCAGAAAAGCATGAAACGGCTGACATAAAAAGAAAAGAATAGTTATAATCTCTTGAGCAAAAGCTATACTATACTATGTCTTTCGACTAAGAAACTCATCGCAGATGGAAGTGACATAATTGTAGGCAACAATGATACCACCATGGACGAAGCACATGATCCCTCCAAAGGGCCAAGGTATGGCCCTGAGTGTATCCACAGGATTTCTTGGACTTTGGAGTTGGACATGGCATTGCGAGCAGCAGCAAAGATGCAGCAATCAGGGCAATCCTGTGGACATCACCAAGGGAGCTAGCTATCGTGTGGGCAACTATCGGGGAACAACTGCAGCAGCAAATGCCAAATTGGTATACTTTGTAAACTGGTTTTCGCTTTGGATGAAGAGAATTGTCACCTTCTTAACCTGTAGAAACAATATTCAGTGACACACAGTATAATCAGAGACCATTAAGCTAAAATACAAAGCTAGCAAACACATCTATTCAATGAAACGTAGAAAAAGAAAAAATACCCATAGGCCACATGAACATTGTGCATTACCCCAAAACAAAACATGGCCTTGTTTGCAACACTCAAATAAGTTATCTATCCATGCAACTCTCGGTAAAAACAAACACACACACACACACACACAATATATATATATATATATATATATATATATATATATATATATATATATATATATATATAGCATTGGCACAAGGCATCGGCCTAAACATGAGTGATGCCCTAGAAGGTAATGGATAAAGAAAATAAATGATATGCTCATGAAAAACTTCAAAAATTCTAGCTACCCACAACTCTCACCGCATGTTTTCATTATTAGTGATCTTGTACTGAGAGTTTAGCTATAGACCACCAGTAACACGACTCAAGCCTCTTCTAGTGAAAAGTGATAAGACATTGGGGTTTGAGCCGGTACCAATGACCATTTAGGTCAAAAGATAAAAAAGCACACCTCAATTTCTGGATGGTCGAGGCAACCAATGTAACAAAACCTCTATTAACTTCAGTCATTGATGACTTGAGGCCCACCATAGGTATCACAGTTTGCTTTTGGGGGTGTCCATGAGAAAATGACACCAGTTCTGAGGCTGTAACATCATCAAGAGGCAAAGGGAAGAACAATTAGGCTGGTACACGCATGCACGCAGCGCACACACACACATATCAATGGAAATATACTTGGCAGCGCACCTTAAACTTGACAACATCCTTAGTCAAACACACACATATCAATGGAAATAGAGAGAGGGTGCAAACACACACAAAACACACAAACACACACGCACACACACACATATTGAGACCGACACGAAAACACACAAAAATCCAGAAAAATGATAAAACACAAACACACAAAGAGAGAGAGAGACTAAGAGATAGAGAACACAAAACAGACATAAATGCACACAACAAAAGACATACACAAAAGCACCAAAACACACATTAAATATCTGAAACACACACGCACCAAATCTAAAACCAAAACATCTGTCAAACTTACAACTCATATAATAAAATTGTCAACACACACATAAACAAAAAAAAGAGCACACAAAACCTCACAGACAAACACAGGCAAACAAACAAAAAAAATACAAAAAAAAAAAAGAACATACACACACTCTCTCACACACACATCTAGACATTTTTGTTGTTTTATACACACCCACACTCACATTCTCATCTCACTCTCACTGTCAAGATTCTGTTGAGACACAACCTATAACATACTATGTTATGTCCTGGGCTTGAAATCATACTAAACCTACATTATTTTTTTAATCCGCGCCCGCCCGCCTTTGAGATCAACATAGTCCCCAATCGGCTCCATAACGATGGGCCTCCTCCGATCCATTATGGGACCACGTGGGCGAGGGGCGAAGTCTGTTGAGGAAAAACCTTCCTCCGAATCGGTCCGCAGGCGGTGCGGTGCATGTAGCACAAGTCTCTCCGCCTCCCCTTGCCACGGCCGACGAGGAGAGGCTCATTGCGATTCCGTCAAATTGTTCAACTCAACTCCAACACGCCTGGTCGGATTTGTTTGCTATCAGCTTGTTAGTTCGATTGCTTTTTATTGAGGAGCATGCTATGTTTCTTTAGTTTAGCCAAGAAGAGATCTAACTTGAAAGGGGAACAAGATGCTGATACAAATTGCTTGTTTGTTCCTCGGATACTTATAAACAAATTGGTGAGACTATGAATCTCTTGACTAGTCATAGCCCGCAACAAAGTCTACCCGAATTACTAGTCCTTTTGAATATTTAGCAAACAAGTATTTGGGTCACACGTGCATTCCTTTTCTCGCTTGGGCAATAGAATTTAGTCACTCGATTTTTGTGTCTTCAGCTTGCCTCGTGGTGTCGAGGTTTCGAGGCCATGCTTGCCTTGATTTGGTTTGTTACTATGGTTAGGTGGGATTTAGGTGTTCTCGATTGGCCTCCTATCGGGAACACCTTTTTCCAATAAATTGCTTTGCCTATTTGTTATGTGTTACCGCTGCTCGCTTTACAAATTGGTTCATGCCTTGTTAATCTGCAATGACGTTGTTTTTGCCCCCGACATGCCATCCGTGGGGAATTCTATTAGCCGATAGTGTCGCAACATGTTTAGTCTCGCCTCCTACCTTAGTATCTGATTCTCTTAGCTGATTCTTCAGCCTGGCTGACATTTTGTTTGACATTTACCCTGGTGCTATCAGGTGTAGGGACACCATATTTTACAGTAGGATAGTCTCATATATTTATTTTATAGTAGGATTATCTAATATATTATACAGATGTCTATTATATGCAATTTGTATCAGCATTTGTTCCCCTATCAAGTTGGCTTCAAGCTCGTGGCTAAACTAAAGAAACCTAGCCGCCCCTCTGCAGAAAGAAGCAAGAACTACTGTAGCTCTGATAGCAAACAGTGAAAGCTTTTAATGCACCTCCTTGCTTTAATTTGGACTGAATCGGCAATGAGCCTTAGCTCGGTCGGCCTGCTTCTCCTAGCGCGGAAGAAGCGGTCACGCCGACATGCCGCTCGGCGCCCGATTCCTACTAGGTTTTTCCTCAAATAAACTTCACCGCCTCCTCACGTGGTCCCATAATGGTCGAAGGATGTGCCCATCGCCTATGGAGCCCTCGATGACTATGTTGATCTCAACGGGAAGGACGGATCTTCAAGCTACGTATAGTTGTAGGTCTTAGTATGATCTTCAAGCTGTTTATAGTTGTAGGTCTTAGTATGTGCATAGGTTGTGTGTGTGAGAGAGAGAGTGAGAGTGAGAGTGAGAGTGAGAATGTGAGTGTGGGTGTGTGTATGTGTCTGTGTGTCTAGATGTGTGTGTGAGAGAGTGTGTGTATGTTCTTTTTTTGTTTTTGTATTTTTTTTTGTTTGTTTGCCTGTGTTTGTCTGTGAGGTTTTGTGTGCTCTTTTTTTTGTTTATGTGTGTGTTGACAATTTTATTATATGAGTTGTAAGTTTGACAGATGTTTTGGTTTTAGATTTGGTGCGTGTGTGTTCAGATATTTAACAGGTGTTTTTGGTGCTGCAACTTTGTGTATGTCTCTTTTGTTGTGTGCATTTGTGTCTGTTTTGTGTTCTCTATCTCTTAGTCTCTCTCTCTCTGTGTTTGTGTTTTTATCATTTTTCTGCACTCCTGTTTTGTGTGTGTTTCTGTGTCGGTCTCAATATGTGTGTGTGCGTGTGTGTTTGTGTTTTGTGTGTGTTTGTCTCTCTCTCTCTCTCTCTCTCTCTCTCTATCTCTCTCTGTCCGTGTGTGTGTTTGACTAAGGATGTTGTCAAGTTTAAGGTGCGCTGCTCCAAGTACTTGTGCACCCTTCTTATTTCCATTGATATGTGTGTGTGCGCGTGCGTGCATGCGTGTACCAGCTAATTGTTCTTCCCTTTGCCTCTTGATGATGTTACAGCTTCAGAACTGGTGTCATTTTCTCATGGACACCCCCAAAGCAACCAGATACCTATGGTGGGCCTCAAGTCATCAATGACTGAAGTTAATAGAGGTTTTGTTACATTGGTTGCCTCTGACCATCCAGAAATTGAGGTGTGCTTTTTTTATCTTTTGACCTAAATGGTCATTGGTACCGGCTCAAACCCCAATGTCTTATCACTTTTCACTAGAAGAGGCTTGAGTCGTGTTATGGTGGTCTATAGCTAAACTCTCAGTACAAGATCACTAATAATGAAAACATGCGGTGAGAGTTGTGGGTAGCTAGAATTTTTGAAGTTTTTCATGAGCATATCATTTATTTTCTTTATCCATTACCTTCTAGGGCATCACTCATGTTTAGGCTGATGCCTTGTGCCAATGCTATATATATATATATATATATATATATATATATATATATATATATATATATATATATATATATATATTGTGTGTGTGTGTGTGTGTGTTTGTTTTTACTGAGAGTTGCATGGATAGATAACTTATTTGAGTGTTGCAGCTGCGTCATGTTTTGTTTTGGGGTAATGCACAATGTTCATGTGGCCTATGGGTATTTTTCTTTTTCTACGTTTCATTGAATAGGTGTGTTTGCTAGCTTTGTATTTTAGCTTAATGGTCTCTCGATTATACTGTGTGTCACTGAATATTGTTTCTACAGGTTAAGAAGGTGACAATTCTCTTCATCCAAAGCGAGAAACCAGTTTACAAAGTATACCAATTTGGCATTTGCTGCTGCAGTGTTCCTGATAGTTGCCCACACGATAGCTAGCTCCCTTGGTGATGTCCACAGGATTGCCCTGATTGCTGCATCTTTGCTGCTGCTCGCAATGCCATGTCCAACTCCAAAGTCCAAGAAATCCTGTGGATACACTCAGGGCCATACCTTGGCCCTTTGGAGGGATCATGTGCTTCGTCCATGGTGGTATCATTGTTGCCTACAATTATGTCACTTCCACTGCGCATGAGTTTCTTAGTCGAGTGACATAGTATAGTATAGCTTTTGCTCAAGAGATTATAACTATTCTTTTCTTTTTATGTCAGCCGTTTCATGCTTTTCTGCTTATGATTTAGCTTTTACAAAGCATCCGGTTGTCTTGTACCAGAGTTAAACAAAATGGAAAATATATATGCGTGTTTGATTTCTTGCTATTGCTGAGAAAAACATGTGAACACTGCCACTGTACCCTGGTATTCCAACACCGACAGTTTTTGTGTAAGTGTTGGGAGGGAACGAACAAACAGTTTTTTGTTGTCAGCTTTTGAAACCAAAAGTTCCCTCCAACACACTGTACAAACGAAACAGCACCATACAGAATGGAGTTTTGGATCTTATTTTACTGTTTGGTGCGTTATTGAAATCTGACAGTTTTTTGTTTTCCATATCTGTCATTTTTTCAACACAGACGTGGCAACTTCCTATTAGCCAAAAATTTAACAGATTTGGAGGCATAAAATCTGTTGACAGATAACTAGATAGACCCTTATTACTTTTACCTACCTTTTCCCCTGGCCGGTTTCCGAAAAGGCAAAGTGGAAGGTGATGCGAATTGAAGAATCTTGACGGGTAGCAACTAGCGAGCATTGTAGCTGGAGAAATGCGAGCGCAGCAGCAGCACAAGCAACGTGTGCCCTCGCAAAACTGCAGTGTGGCTGATGCGTATGCTTGACGTATGCCGGTGGGCGGTGGCCTATGCCATATATATCTGACACTCTGAAAGTCTGAATCCATTGCAGGCGTTCCCGTGGCCACCTGGATCAGTTTCAGTTGGGGAGAGCGCGCTCCATACGCATGCCACCGCCGCTTATTAGCCCCTAGGCGATCAGTGTCGACAGAAAGGCAACCGAAATGGCACCTGGTGATCCTTTTGGCGAAAGATTCCTGAGCAGCATTGTCCTAAGACCAATCCTAATGAATGTTTCATAGAGTAACTGAATAAGAGAGAGACGATAAAAATTTCATAAGAGTGGAGAAAAGAAACTTGCACTGAGCCCTTGTTCAGTTGCTTGCAACTTTCAACGAAAGTTGCAAGTTTTTCCACTCTCTCTCTCCATCACATCAATTTTTACCCGTATATATGGAGCATTAAATGTTAGTGAAAAAAATAACTAATTACACAGTTTTGTTGTAAATCACGAGACGAATCTTTTAAACCTAGTTGGACCACGATTGGATAATATTTGCCAAATACAAACGAAATGCTACAGTTACAACTTTTTCTAACATTTACGAACTGAACAAGGCCTGAGACAGAACGATATATATGTATACATGCGGAAATTTTCTCATGTGAGTGGGATACGCGCTTGTATACTACTACTAGCAGTACAGTGATACACAAGAGAACCCACGAGGGTACTACTGTTTCAGATTTATTTATCATAATAAGACATTTATACGACAGCGCCAAACTTAGCCGGATATATTCCTCTGCCACACCACATGCCTGCTGCCTTTACGTCTAATAAGAATGTTTGTATGTAGCGCATATGCGTAGCATGCTCTGAACACCACAAAACTTTCCTGCTTGGGTCTTCGTCGTCGTCTGCTAGTCTACTACTACTACTAGCATTGCCTTGCAAGAAATAATTATGTATGTACCTGCAAATACATCCATTCCCGGCTGGCACAAATGGACACCACAAAATGATGTGAAATGCCAAGAGGAAAGGCAAGGAAAAGGGCCATAGATAGCTAGGCCCCCTGCTGCTGGCTGCAGCTTCCTTTCTCCTTTGGTTCGGTTTTTCTTTTTTCAGAGGATGAGTAAAGCATAAACTACACCTCCCCCTGTCGCACGCTCATTTTTTTTTATAATTCACTTGCACTTCAAGTCCTCTTCTTCGTCGTCGTCCTCCTCTGTCTTCTTCTTTCTTCCTCCTACTCGATTCGTCTCCACCTCGCACGGAACACACACACACACACCTCATCATCTCCCTCTGCCAGCTCGAGCCTCCTGTACCAGTATACGAGAGCGAGTTGGTATAAGTCACTGCACGCTTGCAAGCCAAGGCATATCGATCTACGCGTCGTCGTCTTCGTCGTGTCGTGTGCGTGCGTGCGTGCTGCACCCACTCGCCATCGCCTCCCTGCCGCCGTGCTGCCATTAGACACCGTACCTCCCATCCCATACATACACGAGTGCAGGGCTCATCAGCCAGGGCGTACGCTGCCGTGCAATGGGTGCAGCGGCGACGAGGTGCCGCGCGCTGTTCTTGGCGCTGGTGGTGTTCGTCGCCGCGGCGAGGACGGCGGCCGTGGGCGGCGGCGGCGGCGGCAATGGTGGCGGTGGCGATGAGGCGAGAGATGAGGAGCAACAGGTCCTGAGGCTGTGGTCGTCGTCGGCGGCGGCGGCTACTGCTGGAGAAGCCGACGACGAAGATCGCTTCAAGTGGGAGTGGGACGACGACGACGGCGAGGAGGAGGAGGAAGAAGACGACGACGACCACGTCATGGCGGTGCAGGGGGGGGCGCGTGCAGGAACGTGGTGAACGTCGACAGCTTCGGCGCGGCCGGCGACGGCGACGCCGACGACACCCAGGTGCGTGCGTACAACGTGCCGATCGATCCATCATCTCTGCATCACGCCATTCACGCGTACGTGCGCACGCTATTTGGTCGGTGACACTCCACAGTAATACAATACTAACACGTTTTTCAGAAGCGTTTCCAGAAGCTTTTACATATTAATTTGCCTCCATCCTTTTTGACTCATTCCTGAATAGTAGTAAATACCAGCACTTGATGATGACTATCGTCTACTATGTTAGTATAGGGAAGAAGAACACAGGCCGGTTAGTGATCATTAGCAAATATAATGCAGGATTAAAATAACAGCGGATAGGAAACATCAGATCATCAGAAAGTAATGCGGATGCATCGATATCTAATCCGGCCTCCCAGATATGAAATAATGATGGGCATGGATTGGCATTGCCTTGCAGCGACGATCGATCTATGTTTGTTTGCTTGCAAGTCTAAATTTCTTCTTGGGATCGGATGATCATCATGAGGTCTGTACTGAAATGCAGGACAAAAGCTAGCGCTCCTTCCTTCCTTGCATTGAGGTATTGCAATGTGCAATCATCATGTGGCCTGGATCGGTGCATAGGAGTATGTCTGCTCTACGGTGCTAGCAATGCGTGTGTGTGCTTCCACGATAGATCATAGTAGATGTACATGTCACCTCACCTGTAACTGAAAGCTGAGTCGTCCAAGGTTGAACCAACACGCAACTCTGTCCTTTCGTACCAAGTAATAAGCCCACCACATCTATCTGATGGTTATATATGTGATTAAAGAAAAGGCTACTTGATCTGCCTGAATAATGATGTTACAGATCGCCTCGTGTGAAGTCTAAGTAGTAACAAACCTAGGCGCTAGCTAGATCAGTTGCTTTCAGGGAGAGCAACATGCCAGCAGTGACGACAGTGGCATGAAAAGAGTAGGAATGTGCTAATACTGTCTGAACGATGTTACAAACAAATCTCCAGGCATTTTGGTCCCTAAACTATTTTTCAAGGCTCAATTTGGTCCCTGAACTTTCAAATTGTCCACTTTAATCCTCAAACAATAGAATTGCAGCTCAATATCATCCACCCCCTTTATGTCGTGCCATGTGGCCAGCAAGACATGTGAAATATCGTTCCTACCCTTCACTCAATCCCTCTTTTACTGTGCTACAATAAATATATTTTAAACTAATCATAAAATAGATTTTCTGCAATAAATTGATTCGAAGACATAAATGTGAACACAATATTTTACATTTGGTCAAACTTAAACTATTTTAACGAACACAAGAACAATAGTTTTATTCCTTTTCGGATGGAGTGAGTACTCTATTATTACTGTGGTACCTAATAAAATGTAACGATAAATAGATTACCAGTGTCTACATTTAATTTGTCTAGCAAACAAAATAAATAAATATTGTTACCATCTTTGATAGAAAAATAGTAGTAATGCTAATGATAATGCTATGGATAACGGATGGAGTGAGGGGTAGGAATGACATTTCACATGTCCCTTGGCCATGTGGCGCGATATGAAGGGGGATGGATGAGATTGAGCTACAAATCTATTGTTTAAGGACTAAATTGGACAATTTCAAAGTTCAAGGACTAAACTGAACCTTGGGAGATAGTTTAGGGATCAAAATGGCTATTTTGTCTTATACATACACAAACTGACCAGTGGGCAGTGGCATAAATGAATGAAGGAAAATCAGACGTGAGATGCATCTATCACCAGTTTACCACCAGTCGCTTTGCTTAGAAATTAGACGACCTAGGAGGATTATACGCGCCCTTTCCATTCGTTCCAAGATGCAAAGTATGTTTCTGCACATAACGTATATGGAGGTAGGACAAATTGTCGCTAGCCGTGACAGTGGCATGAGGAATATAGGATCCAGACGTTGCGATTCCAGGACGCCACACTTTCCGTGTGATGATGATGATGGGGTTGGTAGCCAAGAACCAAGAACGGAAGGAGATCTGATGGCGACGCCCTTCAGAGAGTGCAGATGCTCCCTCCATTGGCGGTTGCTTAGCTTCGTCATCCATGCACCCATCCAGCCTACTCATACATCGCCATGTCAGCGTGCGGATCTCGCCGAGAGATTCCGTACGTGCGTGCGTCAAGAAACGGGATTGTGAATGTGATTATGTGAATGAATGTGATCCGCCACACGCCTTAGCTCGAATCGATAAGATCTATCGTCTCCTGCATTTATCTGCTCTGTGTTTTTAATCTTTCTGAACAATCTTTCTCGTCCATGAACGGGTTGACTGGCTGAATGTGGTTGTTAATTGGTGCTGGTCGGCGCCGATGACGCCGGCAATGCATGGCGGCGACTGCTTCATCATTCAATGGTTGTCATCACTCATGCATCAGGCGTTCGAGAGCGCGTGGAAGAAGGCGTGCTCGGTGGACAACGCGGTGTTCCTGGTGCCCGCCGGCCGCCGCTACAAGGTCGGCGCCATCCAGTTCGTGGGTCCCTGCAAGGACAACAGGATCATCATCCAGGTGATTGATTATTGCTGTTCGTTGCTGCTTCACTTCAATTCAATTCAATTCAATGATCATCCATGCGATTGATGGTGCATGGCGCAGATCCAGGGCACGATCGTGGCGCCCGAGGAGCCGTCGGAGTGGGACCCGCGTAGCCCCGCCTGTGGCTGCTCTTTCTCGGGCCTCGCCGGCGCGCGCATCCAGGGCGGCGGCGTCATCGACGGCTCCGGCTCCAACTGGTGGGCCAACTCCTGCAAGATCAACAAGTCCAACGTACGTAGTACGCCGCTACATTATTCCACTGCTCTGCCGCTCCATTGTTTCCTCCATTGACACCCCCTGTCCTCGCCCGCCGGGCGACATGACTGCACAGCCGTGTGCAGGCCGGCCCCGACGGCGGTGACGACGACTTCGTGCCGGGCGTCTTGGCGTGAAGAACCTCGGGTCCAGAACGCGGCGCAGCATGCGCGTGACGGTGTCGCGATCCCACGGCGTGGCGCGTGAGCGGGCTGGTCATCGCGGCCCCGAGGACAGCCCGAACACGGACGGCATCCACGTCGCCCGACTCCACCGCCGTCACCATCTGGGGCGCTGCCGCGCCGGCACCGGCGCCGCGTGTCCATCGCCAACGGCAGCCGGGCGTCGGGATGCGGGACATCGATCGACGTCACCCGGGCGTCGGCATCGGCGGCCTCGGCAAGGGCGGTGCGTTCGCGGCGCCGGGCGTGTCCCGACCGCGCGCATCAGCCAGCGCCCAGAACGGCGTCGGATCAAGGCGTGGCAGGGCGGCGCTGGCTACGTCCGCGCGTGCGGTTCGCCCGATGTTGTCATGGGCGCCGTCGACCACCCCATCGTCATCGACCAGTTCTACGCGGCGACGTGCAGCCGGGGTGGTGACGCGGCGGCGGCAGCAGCCCTGCGCCAACCAGACCTCCGCCCGTCGCGGTCTCCGGCGTGTCGTGCGAACATCAGCGGCGCCGGCCCGCGCCGAGGCCATCAGGTTCGGGCTGCAGCGGCGCCATGCCGTGCACCGGCATCGTGCTCAGCGACATCGACCTGCGCCCGGCGCTGATGATGGCGGCGAGGTGCAGACCGTGTGCAATTGTGCTGTTGGGTTCGACTACGGCCGCGTCCAGCCCGCCGCCCGACTGCCTCCGCAGCAGCACCTGCGGCGGCGCACCTGATAAGCATCCCCACGACGACGACGAGGACGAGCAGGGGAAGGACGAGGCCGTCGTCATGCACACCGAGCTCTGATGAGCAAGCAGCTCGAAGTGCAAGCAACCAATGGCCGTCGCGCTCGTTCATCCGAGCTTCACTGCTAGTGCCGAGTAGTACTCCTGCTAGTGCTTGCCGAGACCAACTTGTAACTTAGCAAGCCCTTTCTTTAACAGTAATAAAGTCGTTTTTTGGTTAAACAGTAATTAAAGTCTGTTAATTAACCGGCAGTAACCCACCCGTAATCATAGTAAGATCTTTAGTTTCTCAGCACCCTTATTCAGTCTCAATGGAAGGTTTCATATTCCAAACTAGAACATGAAACAACTTCTCTAATACATACTCCATCCGTCCCTTTATACTTGTCGCCGGCAAGAGGGCACGGGAATTAAGACACTGAACACGTCTAGGGACAATGATTGACAAGGGTACAATTTTAAAATGTAGTACTGCCATTAATACCTTGCTCACCCACTACACAGGTACTATCTCCAAATAAACAAATCACAATACACATCACTTGGCGGCAAACTCATTTTTTACACCAAAGAACGCTGCACCACTCAGTGGCGAAAACAACTTACCGCCAAATTTACACAGGCAACCCAAAATTTAAAAGTGGCGCCATTTCAATAGCGGTGGCAATAAAGCCTGGTCGCCCTTTCTTTCCATCCATTTCAACCACTCAGTTCTCACCTTCCCATGGCAATACTAGACTTAAACAAGCTACCAAGAGGAGAGAGGACAGGAGGTGGTAGATCTAAACAAGAATCCTGATGAACATGAACACGAAGAGGATCTTGGTCCCTAGGAAGATGTACTGCATGCAGTTCAAGTTGGGGAAGGTGACCACTTTGGTGTCCATCCTGCTGAGAATGATGAACAAGAACAAATTCATCAAGATAAGGTCATCTACTTGTATCCAATCTGAGTGTACTGGTTCTGATTCTCTCTATCCTCTCTCCTAATAATAGTTGTGCTTATTTATTTATATCTCCTCAAATCACAAGCAACAACACGTGTTCTCTATAGCCTCTCTCTCAAATCATAAATTAGCACGTGCTTGTTTAGTTGATCTGTACTAAAATCACTACCAACATCTAAGAATTTCTAGTGTTTATCTCTCACCTAAAACTCCTTTGCAGCATGATCCTTTTCCTCTCTCTGTCCTAAAATTAATATGATCTGGGTTAATGTATCCCAACTAAAATCACAACCAACATGAGTGATTTTTCTGTCCAAGACATGCAGCTCATAATTGTTTCAAGGTTAAAATTAAATTGTACTGAGAGGAATAACTCACATGCATGTTTGGTTGGCAATGCAACTCATAGTCATCTACTTCTTATACTAGGTGACAATGCTGGCCATCCTTTTGTTGCAAATGATCCACATGAAGAAGACCCAGAAAGCCTACATGCAGGTGGTTATTTCCCTCAAGGTCAAGTCAGATTTGCAACAATAATTGTCCATGTGAAGTTTGATAATCTATTGTTTACCACATGTTCTGTCTATTTTATCTCTCTGTAAATTAGCGTTTCAAACTCTTTTGCAGTCCTCTGTCCTAAAATTATTATTAACTGCTATCCTAAAATTAGTATCATCTGGTTTAGTTCCTCTCTCATTAAACTGCAAGCAACATTACTCAATTCTTTGTGTAAGGCATGCAGGTCATATTGTACTTCAAGTTCAGAATGAAATTGAAATGAGAGCAGACAATAACTCACATGTGTGGGTGACAATGCAATTTTCTAATCATCAGCTTGCTTCTGTATCAGGTGACAATGCTGGCCATCCATTTGATTTAAATGATCCACAGGAAGAAGAAAATTTGCATGCAGGTGACTTTAGTGTTTATTCTCTCTGTTTTCTCTCCGTTCGAAACTGCTATGAACTCTCTGTTCCCTTAGTTTGCACTCATGTTTCTAATAATATATGTCCATGTCAAAAAATTAATTAATCTATTTACTCACGATCAGCACGCCATCTACTTTTTTTTTTGTAGGAGATGACAACATTGCCTTGCTGCAAGAAGAACAAGGTACCTTCGACGATGTCGTACATGACTTTGGCGAGTTTGCAGATGCTGTTAACATCCAATTTGACCAAGAGGAATTGTCCGACTCGGATAACGAAGATTATCAGTGTAACACCCAGGTGTTACTGTAATAAATAAAACCCTAATCATGTCATCATCAAGCATAATCATCATGCATTGTGAGCATCATGTTGATAATGTATCAAATAAAATAAAGACATGTGCATATATTGTGTTTCCAATGTTACATGTAATGTCATCATCTTATCAATTAAGGTTGAGTGTGATTTAATAAAGTGAAAGTTCATTAAACAAATAAAGTTTTGTTAAAATAAACTATGAAGTACAATGGTTGTGCCTTTAAATGGAATAAAAGTTTGTGTGTATTTTCAAGTCAAACTTACTTAAATTGGATCTCCAAAACTGAATTTAACACTGAGTTTCAGACAAGTCATTTTGGCGCTGTCCCTGAAAATAGTAATCAAGTTCAGTTTTGGGGAATTAATTAAATTAACTTTCATTAGTAAAATTTGTCCAATTCTTGTTCCATTGTTTGGTATAAAGTTTGTACTGCAAAATCATGTCATTGGTTGTTATGTTTAATCACTGTTTAATCATTAATTAATTGCTTGAATATTGCTAATCAAAACTGTTTTGAAAACCTTAAAAATTCAAATCTGAAAGTTTGAATTTCAAAATTGATTGAATTTGCGAGAGGTCCAAAAATGAAAGTTATAGACCTCTTTGAGTGGAATAACTTTTATTTTGGGATATTTTTGAGTTGCTATGTAACTTTTGGAGTAATTTGAAAAAGAAAAGAAAGGGGAGAGGTGCTACAGTGCTCGGCCACTCCCCTGCCGCCACCGGTTGCTTTGCCGACGTGCCGCCACCCATGCCCGGCTATCCCGCGCGCGCTGCCACGGCACGAGCAGCTCTAGCAGCTTCGCCATCACGCTGTCTACCTCCTCGAAACGTCGCCACACCTTCTTATTCTCTGGAATGACGGCGAGCTCCGTTTTTCTTCTCCTCGAACCGCCGACGCATGCTCTGGTCGCCGGCAAAATTCGCCCACACCGTGCCACCGTCATCTGCAATAGCCGCACGCACCACCCGACTCTTAAGCGCATCTTCCAAGCCAGCTCTAGTCTCCCCGCATCGTCTCCGCCGGCCGCGAAGCGACGTCGTCTTCCTCGGACCCGGCAAGAGTGTCGCCGCTCACCATGGCTGAGCCGTCTCGGTATGTCCTTCGGCCGAACTAACACCATCAATCGATTCATCTCGGCGTAGTGGGACTCATTGGCCCGATCGTTGGCCGTTCTCGTGTGGGGGGCCGGAGGAACATTTGTTGCCGCCCGGCCGCGCCGCCAAACCCGCCGCCGCCCCGCGGGCGTCGCCTTCTGCTCCACATCCGTCTCGGTTAAGCGCAAGCAAAACGCTGCGGTGAGCTCATCTATGCTTCACGGAACTTGATCGAGGCCGATTGTGGCGCAATGGTGTTTCAGCCCGTCGCGCCCGCCCGCCGCCCGTATCTTAACCCGCCATGGTCGCCGGCGGTGAGCTCCAAGCTCTAATTCGGCCGTCTGACCCACCGGCGAGTGCGCGCCCGGTCCACGGGGTCACGGTGGTGACCTTCCGGCGCTAAGCGACCTCGCCGGTGGCAAGCTAGGCCGTCGACCCGCCGGTTTTGCCGTGGTCAAGGCCGGAGAGGGAGGGGTGCTGACCAGACCTATTTGTCATTGGACGGTGGGTAGAGGAGAAGTGGGTGAGAAAAGGATTTAAACTGTTTTCGAATTTCGAAAAAAAGGGTAAAAATGCTGATTCTTGTTTATTTCATAATTAAATAACTATAGCTTAGAAAAATATGAACTAAAATTCTTTGTGAACCTCATGATGTGTAGTTTCATGGAAAAATATGTTTTGGCATGTTAATCACTTTTGTCATGATTGATAATTACTTCTTTTAATTATTAAATGGTTAGTATTTGATTTTTTGTAGAATAAAATATTAATCCAAAAATTATGAAAAAATTAGGGTTAAGCTTTTCATGTTAAAACCAACCTCTATTAAAAATTTGGGGACTGTTTTGAATAAGTTCACTTTAGAGAATAAATTCCACCTTGTTTAATGACCATAAAAATGGTTAATAAAATAACCAATTGATTAAGTAGTGGATTAATTAAATGTTGTGTGATTTGTAGCTCGATTGGAGACCCTAGACCAAGCACACCCCACTGGTCCATGGCTTTGCCATGTTTAGTTACTTGTAGAATTGCTCCCATGACTAGTTAGTAACTAAATAATTAATTAACTAAAACTAGTACCTCACTTGAATGCTTGATTGCTTTTGGGAATTGTTTGGAGACCATGGTACATACCCTCCCTGTTGTTCCATGGCGATTGTGATACTTATCTCCATGTGACCTAGATTACTATGCCACTAGTTAATTAACTTTTATGTAATCTCACTTATCATGTTAACTAGTGACTTGACGTTGTTAAATGATGTTTCTTCGCTTAAACATGAATGCCTTGTTTATGCTTGAGTGAATCCACCTTTTTAGTTAATCAACTAATCTTGCTTGGTGCTAATTAAATTTCAACTATAAGACTTTGGTTATAACTTTACCGTAAAGGAAAGTTGCACTCAAGATAATTAATCTTGTTATGCTTTCACTCATGCATTGTCATGCATCATCTAGCATCATGTCATGCATGTCATTATATTAAGCATGTATCATTTCCTTTACGAATAGATCACGTGAGAGCGAAGGATCATGATGATCTTTGCGCGGAGAAGATTCGTGATGATTCAACCTAGCCAAGGTGATTCCACCGAAGGTGTCGCTGTCAAGACTAACCACTGACCTTCCCTACAACGCAGGCAAGCCCCGGAGCAGAACCTACTCTCTCTCTTTTACAAAGCTTTATTACACTTTTAAGTCTAGTGTGATGTGCATTACATAAATAGGGATTGATTGAAACCGTTGCTGCATGATTTCCTTGATCCACAGTTATTTCCAGTTATTAACCTATTATTCTATGTATGACGTTTCTCTTAAATTTCTTAGCCATGCTTAGTCCGGTAGAAGTCGAACTATGGTTTTATCGTTCGCGAGATATAGGGTTATCTCTTGTTCTCCACGGCTTGGTTCATTTACAGTGAGAACCCTAAAGATGTTGATGAGGTAAACTGAGACCAAACGGGGCTTATGATATGGTTATGATGGTTATACAGACTGTGGTGTCTGGCAAGTGCTCGTCCCGTCTGTGTCGATTAAGGACTGTTCCGATGTAGCCCTATTGTATTGTGACCCTTGCAAATGTAATCGGCCACATGCTCCGGCAGAAGCCCGAGTACCCCCCGATTCCATTATGTGAAGCGACAATCGCGCACTGGGCGTGGGAGATGGCGGGAGTAGCGTGAACCCACCCGGGGAATCTCGGAGGGATGTCCACCGGGCGGTGGTATTCTGTACTCTCGGGTAGCGCGGACCGGTTCATGTATGGAGGGCCTGGGAGAATGGTTGATATACGCAAGGCCTGAACCTACGTATGTCGTGTGGCTGGGAATCCCCAGCTGGGACCTTTTAACCGGTTCGAATCATCGTTGCTCCTCGGTCATGGAGACACGATCCGTTGACCACTCATCGTAGTTTAATTAATGAAAGATGACGGCTCTCAGAAATAAAGATAAGCTATGTTGTATGCTTTAATGATAAGTGTTTGGCATAGATTAGGCGCTAATAAAGGCCCCCTAATGATAAATTCTGAATTAAAACTTAATTGTAAGGATCAACGGTAGAATTGCTTTTCTGCAGAAGTCTCTGGTTTCTGACCCAGAAAACCCCTAAAACCAGCATGCCCTTGGTGTCTTTTCTTTTGTCGGGTAAGTCTTGCTGAGTACCCTCAAGTACTCAGGGTTTGTTAAACCCCTGTTGCAGGTACTAACATGAGTTGCAGGACTAGGTCATGTCAGTGGGCTCAACGTGATCTGGTAATTGCTTCCTCTTAGGTGGTTCACCTAAGATGCTTCTGACGATGTACTTCGCTTCCAAAAATTTTAAGATAAGTTTTGCTTAAAGAAAGCTCTAATCATGTTATAACTACTATTGCAAAATCTTCCGCACTCGATGTAAATGTTTTGTATCAACGGTGGTAATGTTGTGGTTACTCTCCGTTGATCCTGGTTAGAGGGTGATTCGGGTTCTCCGAAGTCATCCAGCAGAACACCGGAGTTATCGGGTTTCCGTGCATAGCCGTCGGAGGCCTTTAGGGCAATGACGGGTGCACGTGGGCCCAATAATTTGGTGGTTCTTACAATCAGCAACCCCCGGAACAAGCAACCAATGTAAGGAAGGAACTAACACAGAGACAAAGGCAAGACATATATCAAGATTTGCTTCGGATAAACACTAATGGCATATTACAACGAAACAGCACAACAATAATTGCTGCAAAGTATGAGGTCCATGTGCATACAAGACAACGAATATTGCAGAGAGCAAAAAATTGTGTGGCACAATGCATAACAGTAGATGTTAGTTCTAGGAAACCTAAGCATTGTGGTCATAAAAAAGTTCAAGTGGAGCTCAGTACGGTAGCTGATATTCCCTTAAAAGAAGGGGAACCATAAGGTCATTAGCCTATGCTCTTCAAATCAATAAAACCTTCCTACATAGGTTGTTCAAAAAAGGCTTGCTACTGACGACACTCCAATGCATTGAGGCCTTATTTAAAGGAAGAAAACAAACAGGCAAGGTTGCGGTGGATTCTCTCTAAGCTAGATGCAAGCACTCTGCCAAACAATCCAAAGTTTGATCATATGAAAAATACTATTCACTCAGCTGAGAAGTGGTTCAATGGTACACGTAAGATGAAGACCATGTACTTGCATCCGGATGAACAAGACCCACATAGGGACGATTGCAAAACAAGAATATCATTCACAAAGTCATGTTTTATTCTCTTTGTTGGAAGGCCTAGGTTTAATGATGCAGGGAAGATGCTATTTCGGTGGGCTTGTAGGTTTATGGCCTTTTGTGCGCAAGGTACTAGTCATTGTCAAATGGAAGATGATTGAAAAGTGAAAGGACCTAATTGGCCTAGAGGGGGGGGGTGAATAGGCGTCTTTTCGATTCCTGAAATTCACAAACTCAAATTGCGGAAGTTAAATGTTAACTTAGGAAGTTCCGGTGGTTTGGAGTAGAAGTTCGGTGCTAGACCGAGACTTCTATTACAAACCAACTAGAACTTCGGGTGTCCTAAAGCTAGGTAATCAGAGTAAATGAGTTGTGATTTCAACTATACGAATTACCACACCCTTGGGAAGCACCTCTTGGATTGAGTTCTTCTTCCTACAATAAAATATGCAATAGATAGAACAAAGAACACAATAACAAGGGTAGTCGAAGCTACCACCACAACAAGCACGCGGGACACAAGATTTATCCCGAGGTTCGGCTTTCCCCACAAAGGAGTGCCTACGTCCTCGTTGTTGAGGTGGCCACTAAGGCCCGACCACTTAGGTCACCTCCCTCAAGCAACCACAAAGAAAAACTTGAGATATCCACTAAGATGAAGGGTAATACAAACGCTTCGAGGTGTCCTCACAAGTAAATCAACACGGGCAACCACGAAGAACGCCTAGCCGGCTAGGGTTCCAAGAACCCAAGAGTAATAAACACAAAACCAACCGGCAAGATGAGGAGACCAAGTGCTCAAATCGAAGATCGATGCTCCCGCTCTCAAATCTCACGTCCCTAGCTCAAACAATCGAAGATTGAAGCTTGGAAGCAAGGGGAGAGAGAGAGAGTGGGTGAGTCAAAGCTTGGGAAGGATGTGTGAACAGTAAATCAATGTGATGCCTGGCGTAACGGTTAGAAACGGAACTCAAAAGTATTTATACTTCGGCCTCCGAATGGCCTACCGGAAGTTCTGGTGGACCCCCACCGGAACTTCCGGTCCAACCAGATCTGACCGTTGGCAGAGATCGGGCGAGACTCGGGCTGACCGGAACTTCCGGTCCTTGGCCGGAACTTCCTGGGTCGGGGCCGGGGTGCAGGCGTCGCGTGCAAGAAAGCGCTTCCGGTCTCCAAGCAGGAGGCTCCGCCCCGGGCGGAACTTTTCGGTCGGGGACCGGAACTTCCGCCTAGGCCAAAAGCCCGCCTACCGTCGCGTGCGAGAGGACTTCCGGTCCCCGACCCGGAACTTCCGGTCCCGGCCCGGGACTTCATTTGGGAGACCGGGACTTCCGGTCCATCCTGCAGAAACAACAAAAACCTTCTACTTGCGCGTGTGTGAGCCGGTGTCTCTCAAGCTACTCTAAAACATCGACATGAGCACTTTTGTTCCCCATCTAGCTAGTTAATTTTGTATCCCTCTTGATAGTACGGCATATCCTACGACTCAAATCAAAATAGAATGAGAGTGAATCACTTGAGCCGAATCACCGTTTGTCCATAAAATTTAGGGTGCTATCATTCACCGAATTCTTTCGTTTAAATACACCATTGGACTAACACTGTGGATATCACTTGATGAACATGTTAGTCGCTAATTTGATTGTCATTAATTATCCAAAAACCCACACCGGGGCGAATGCACTAACAAACTCCCCCTTTTTGGTAATTGATAACAACCAACTTAGGCTTATATATGATAGAAAGAATTTGTACTTTTGAATTCCAAAATTTAAGAGAAGCTCCCCCTTGGTGTATGCATTGGATTTGAATTTCAAAATCTTGAGTGAAATCAAGGTGGCATACACTAGAGAGACTCCCCTAAAATTTTACAATCCGTGGGGTGCCTAAGTGAGTGTGTGACAATAAAACCGTGATGCATATGACAAGATATATCACAAAGATAAGGTGAAAGAATATGAATGGTTATGATAGAAAGAAAAGAACTTAACCAACATAACCATTCTAAAGACAACAAACACAATCACAATATCACATAAGAGACATCACATGATGATAAACATAAAGGGTTTTAACCTACAATCATCCACCACACACAAATAGTTCAAGTTCTACCACATAGTTCACCACACGAGATAAGAGAGTTATTACAGACCGAAAATTTTAACTACCCCCTATTACATCATGATAATAAGCCTAACACTCCCCCTTTGACATCAAATGCCAAAAAGGGGTAGGCTCCGAGAAAGCAAAAGGGGCAAAGCAGCAAGCACTACTCGTCGTCGAAGAAGCCATGGGTCGAAGAAGGGCCAGCTCCACCATCTCCACCACCAAAAAGGGGAGCACCGAAAGAGATGTCCTCGTGACTTCATCACTGCACCAAAGAAGTCCCACGATAGGAGGCGCCCAGCTCGGTGTCCTCCATGGTGTAACAGGAGGGAAGACCACCACCATAAGAAGGATCAAAAGCGGTGAAGGAAGGGTCCTGCTGCTGCTGCTGCTCGCCTGCATCAAACTCATGCCCCCCATACATAGCATCATACTCAGCATAGGGGTCCCGGAAGTCTCAAAGTGGAGATGCGGGGAGTGAGATCGGCCTTCTCCTCTAAGCGGCGAAGACGCCGATCGGTCTTCTTCGAGTGTAGTGTAGAGAAATAGGAGAAGAACCTCGAAGTGCATGGCGAGTAGCATCACCACGCCCACGGCCACGACCACGTCCACGACCACGGTTGCTCTCACCACCACCTGTAGCACCACCAGAAGGATCCACAGGAGGAGCCTCCTCAGCCTCAGCACCACCTAAGTCCTCATCCTCAGGGATAGCACCACCTCCACTCTCCATAGGGGCCTTACCTTTGCCCGTAGGTGCCAGAATGTTCTTCACTTTCCAATCCTTATGAATGATGTCATGATAGAAAGAGAATCCAACAACTTGCTCAATCACATGCATAAGATATGGCGCATAGGGCAAAGACTTGTGTGGATCAGTCGAGACATCCTCAATGTTCCTCCAAAGGAGATCAGTGACACTAAACCTCTTGTCAAGACCAAAGCACACAAGAATGGCGGGGAGCATGGTTTTGCAACTTAGTGGCATCTCCAATCTTGGGATCAATAGTGGCACGAATCAAGTTATTTAGCACATAGAAATATGGCTTCAAGTTGTGAGTGCTGCCATTTGCTTGAGCAGGATTATGGTAAAGACCAGCCTCAATGAAATCCGCACGACCAACACCTTTCACATAGTGATCATATAAGCTAGGAGCATTTCTATCCTCTCTAGTGAACCCAAGAAGACGAGAAAACTGACGGTAATCACAACGGTAATGTAGAGTCTCCGTCATCCCGGTGAAGTACCTTGTTTGTCTCATCAATGTAGAGAGTGGCCCAAAAGCGAAGAAGGATCTTCTTGTTCGGTTGTGCTTGAAGTTCATGAGACCCAAGATGTGCCACTCCTCTAGCTTCTCAATCAACTGATCAATGTCAGGATGCTTGTGCTCTTTCAGTGACTTGAGAGTGGGAGCCTTGTGCTGCACAATAGGTAGTATAGAGCCCGTTTCCCCCGCCTTGAAGCACACATAGTGATAATAATCACTATGAAACTGTGACCAAAAGCGGGGATCAACGCCTTCATACTTTGTCCACTTGAAAGGGTTCTCCTTGCGCATCCTCTTGACATCCCTTGCTTGCTTGCGGTAGTCGATAGGCCACCGGGGATTGACTCCGGAGGGAGTCACCGGCAAGCGAGGCTTGGGAGCAAAGCGAGAGTGGTGAGGAAGGATCCGGTTCATGGTAGCTGCACCAATGGTGATAGGTGAGCGCCGAACAAATTCCGGAGCAATGGCACGACCCTCCACATCAATCTGACTAGCAGCTGCTGTATCATTAACCATCTCATGGTGAGCAAGAGGCGGACATGCACGAGTACGAGTGCGATCAGGGACACTGATAGGACCTTCATCATCAGACGAGACGACAGTCCGAGGTCCGCCACGGCGTCGCACGATCGCCTCGAGGACGATCCTCCTCCCCATCACCCATACTCGGAGGGACGAGACCGCTGCCGCCCGGACGAGAGCCGCCACGACCGGGGGTTGGCGCGGCGAGACATGCTTTGCACAACACAAGAACACGACGAAAGGGAAGTCTTAGACATGACCATGGAATGCGACAAAAGAGTCGACAAGTGAACACACGGGGAGATGCTGCACAGAGCCAACCGGAACCTCCGGTCAGAGGACCGGAACTTCCGGTTGAGCCCTAATGTGACGTCACCCACGTGTTCCACAGAGATCGACCACGTGCATAGCATGATAGGCATTCCAACAGCATGTATATACAAATAATCGCTAGCACGTGCAAGGAATCGACCCAAAACCAAGTACATTGGGAGATCGAAGGGAAATCCCGGTACCTTGTTCCTCGGAGAGGGAGAGAGTCAAATCCACACGTGCCAAGACTTCCCGGCGACCACCACCACCACCAATGCGATCTCCAAGGCTGGGGCAATCTCCTCACCAAAGGGATTTGGAAGGAAGTGGAGGAGGAGAGAGATCGGGGGTGGAGAAGAAGGGGCCGCCGCCGGTTGCTACAGTGCACGGGTGAAAGAAGGAAGAAGAAAGGCACCGTTTGACTTCTAAAGACCCGAGACCTAGCCTTTACCGCGGTCAAAACCGAACAGACCGGAAGTTCCGGTGGGGGACCGGAACTTCCGGTGGGACATGCCGTCGCGCCGGGGAAGGGGTTCCGGTCACCTGGCGGAGCCTCCGGTCACCTGGCGGAGCCTCCGGTCGTACCGGAACTTCCGGTCAGAAGACCGGAACTTCCGGTTGACCCGAAAACAGCCACCAGAAGCTAACAAAGTGGTGAACTTCATGATATACTCGAACCAACTCATATATGTCCAGATTTCATTCAATCAATACATAGCCATGGACACATTTGAGTTGTTGAAAATAGATTTTGAAATTTGCACACAACTTTTCACAATCTTTTGACCAATTCTTATATCAAACAAATATGCACAAGATATCAAGCCACGTTACGAGAATCAATGATATTTAGTTCACTCCTCAAAGCACAAAATCTTGACTCATCTAGGGGCTTTGTGAAGATATCGGCTAGTTGATAATCGGTGCTCACATGATGCAAAGTGATATCTCCTTTGGCTTCGTGGTCTCTCGAGGAAGTGATGGGGATGTCTATGTGCTTTGTACGAGAGTGGTTTACAGGGTTATTTGCCAACTTAATGGCACTCTCATTGTCACACAAAAGGGGAATCTTGGTTAGCTCACATCCAAAGTCTTTAAGGGTCTGCTTCATCCAGAGTAGTTGGGCACAACAAGCACCGGCCGCCACATACTCGGCTTCAGCAGTTGACAAGGCAACACTATTTTGCTTTTTAGAACTCCAAGACACTAAAGACCTACCAATAAATTGGCAAGTCCCAGTGGTACTCTTTCGATCTACTTTGCAACCGGCGTAGTCCGAATCGGAGTACCCAAGCAAATCGAAAGTGGAGCCCTTAGGATACCACAAGCCAAGATTAGGAGTATGTACTAAATACCGAAAAATTCTCTTAACAGCCACAAGATGACAATCTTTAGGATTGGCTTGAAATCTTGCACACATGCACACGCTAAGCATAATATCGGGCCTAGATGCACAAAGGTAAAGTAGGGATCCAATCATGGAGCGATATACCTTTTGATCTACGGCTTTTCTTTGTCTCCTCCAAGGTCGAGATGTCCGGTTGTTCGGCATCGGTGTCTTGATGGGCTTGGCTTTGTCCATGTCAAACTTCTTCAACATGTCGGAGGTGTACTTGGTTTGACTTATGAACGTGCCTTCCTTGAGTTGCTTGATTTGAAATCCGAGGAAGTACGTCAACTCTCCCATCATAGACATTTCAAACCTTTGAGTCATGATCCTACTAAACTCCTCACAAAAAGCTACATTAGTACTACCAAATATAATGTCATCGACATATATTTGGCACACAAAAATATCATTATTGACTTTGCGAGTAAATAAAGTAGGATCGGCCTTCCCAATCTCAAACCCTTGTTTGAGTAGGAAGTCCTTGAGACAATCATACCAAGCTCTAGGGGCTTGTTTCAACCCATAGAGCGCCTTGTCGAGCTTGTAGGCGTAGTCGGGATGCTTGGGATCTTCAAAACCCGGTGGTTGCTCAACATATACTTCTTCGGATAGGGGGCCGTTGAGGAATGCACTCTTCACATCCATTTGATACAACTTGAAGTCATGATGAACTGCGAAAGCTAGCAAGATCGAATCGATTCTAGCCTTGCCACCGGGTGCATATGTCTCCCCAAAATCCAATCCTTCCACTTGAGTGAATCCTTGAGCCACCAACCGTGTCTTGTTTCTTGTGACCACGCCATGCTCATCTTGTTTGTTGCGGAAGACCCATTTGGTTCCAATCACATTTTGCTTGTGTCTTTCCACCAAGGACCAGACTTCATTCCGAGTGAAGTTGTTCAACTCCTCTTGCATTGCCATTATCCAATCTTCATCTTCAAGTGCTTCTTCAACTTTCTTGGGCTCTATCGGTGACATAAAAGAGAAATGCTCACAAAAGGTTGCCAATCTTGATCTTGTAGTAACTCCTCTTTGAATGCTCCCAAGAATGTTGTCAACGGGGTGATCCCGTTGAATGGTATGATGCACTCTCGGATGAGGCACTTGACTTCTTCTTTGGATTGGACCAACATCATCACTGTCATTGTCTTGGTTTATTGGAGAGTCAATGATTTGATTATCTTGAACATTTCTTTGGTTGTCTTCTTCTATTTGGGTTGGATCTTGATTTGCATATGATCTTGAGCCATGATCCATTCTTGAAGTTGGGGTGATGTCATGGGCATGGCTTGGTCCATGATGTATGCTAGGATCATGATTGATTTGCAGTGATTCATCATCATCTTCTTCAACGGACTTCACTTCACCGGTTGCAAGCTTCTTTATCACTTGATGAGATGGTTCTTCTTTACCTACAATTTCTGCATTGACTTGCTCCTTTTTGAGAGCCGTCGCTTTCATCAAAAGTCACGTCTACCGCAATTTCAATTAGACCGGTGGTCTTATTGAAAACACGGTATCCATGTTCGTTAGTACCATAACCAAGTAAGAACCCTTCATCTACCTTAGGTGCAAACTTAGAGCTTTTGGATTTCTTATTAAGTATGAAACACTTGCATCCAAAAACCCTAAAGTAATCCACCTTAGGTTTGTTACCGGTAAGTAGCTCGTAGGCGGTTTTCTTCCTTATTTTGTGAAGATATAGGCGGTTGATAGCATGACATGCCGTGTTCACGGCTTCCGCCCAAAAATCTTTCTCCGGGATCTTGTACTCATCCAACATTGCTCTTGCGGCTTCAATGAGCGTTCGGTTCTTTCTCTCCACAACACCATTTTGTTGAGGAGTGTATGGAACCGAAAACTCATGCTTGATGCCTTCATCATCAAGGTATTCTTCAATGTTGGTGTTCCTAAACTCCGTCCCGTTGTCACTTCTCACTTTCTTGATCTTCACATCGAACTCATTTTGAGCTCTTCTTGCAAACTTCTTGAAGATCCCTTGGGTTTCACCTTTATCTCTCAAAAAGAACACCCAAGTGAAACGAGAATAATCATCAACAATTACAAAACCATATTTGTTACCTCCAATGCTTATATAAGCATTGGGTCCGAATAAGTCCATGTGGAGAAGCTCAAGTGGTCTTGTAGTTGTCACTATATTCTTGACGGGATGTTTAGCTCCAACTTGTTTCCCGGCTTGACATGCACTGCAAATCCTATCTTTCTCAAAAGAAACATTTGTTAGTCCAAGGATGTGTCCACCTCTTTGAAGGTCGGCCAAATTCCTCATGCCAACATGAGCTAGTCGGCGATGCCATAACCAGCCCATGCTAGATTTTGCCACTAAACAAGTCTCGGACCCCACTTTACTAGTTGCAAAATCAACTAGATAAAGCTTGCCCTTTAGTTGACCCGTAAAAGCAATAGAGGAATCCGCCCTTCTAGAGACTTCCACACCCTTATCCGTAAAGAGACAATTGTATCCCATCTCACAAAGTTGTGAGACGGACAACAAATTGTATCCCAACGAATCCACAAGTAGAACATTAGAAATAGACTTATCATTTGAGATAGCAATTTTACCCAAACCAAGGATATCTCCTTTGCTATTGTCACCAAAGACAATCCTTTCACATGAAGTTTGATTTGGCTGAAATGAGGTGAACATATTCTTCTCTCCGGTTATATGATTTGTGCATCCACTATCGAGCACCCAACTTGATCCACCAGAGGAATATTCCTGCAAAACAAGTTCAAGCCTTTGTTTTAGGTCCCGAGATGGAACCTAGGGGGTTAGTCACAAAAGGCTTGGGCACCCAAACACTCCTTAAGATTTGCCTCTTCTTGAGTGCACCCACATACTTCACCACAATCTTGCCATCCTTATCCCAACAACACATATAATCACAAATGTGGCTCCGTGAGATGGGCACTTGTTGCTTGGGCACCTCTACTTGCTTGTTCTTGTTGCTCTTCTTGTTGTTTGCTTGTGTGCTTGTAGGTGTGCTAGCATTGTTCACTTTGTTGATAAGATCAACAAGTGGTACACTCTTGTTGAACTTCACACAAGCTACCCCATTGACCATGTTCCTCCCATTGGCCTTACCATCATACCTATTGTAGCCAATGCCATCCTTGATCATGGGGTGTCTTGATGCCTTGTACACATTTGCTTGTTGCTTTTCTTTGCACTTGCAACCAACTTTGACAATAGAGTTCAACCTTTGAATCTCCTTGTCTTTCTTTTCTCTAGCTCAACAAGGTTAGTTGCACAAGCATTTATATCAACATTAAAGCATCTTTCACAGCCCTTGCTAGTTGAAGCTTTAGTTTCTTTGGAGGCGGTAGAGGTGCTTCTCCAGAGAGTTTCATAGTTTAGCTCAAGAGTATCATATTTCTCTTTTAAGCTTGCGAAGCTTTCTTGAGCCAAACTAAGATCATGCTTTAGAGGAGCTAAAGAGTCATTGAGTGAAGAGTGTTCCTTGGTCAAGCATTCATATGAATCCTTGACCATGGACAACTCCACGCTCAACTTCTCAACCTTTTCCTTTTCCATGGTGAGAGATGCCTCAAGTCCTTGGGTCTTCTCCCTTTCCTCTAGGAGCAATTCCCCTTGTGACTCAATGCATGACTCACGCTCTTCTATGGTGTACATTAGCTTCAAGATTTTGGTTGCTACCTTTTTACCATATTTCTTAATGATTTTGCTAGCATAGTTCTCATCATTCTCATCATCACTATCACATTCACTAGATGTATGAGTAGGAGAGTTAGGAGGCACCTTATCTCCTTTTGCCATGAGACAAGTAGGAGTGTGATAGTCGTTGTCGGTGAGGTTGGCGAAGAGCAAAGGTGATGAAGAGATGTTGGTGAAGAGAGACGTCGATGAAGCATTGTCGGTGATGAGCGTTGAAGAAGAAGATGCCTCTTGTATAGCAATTGCAGCCACGCTTTTCTTCTCATTGCCATTGTCATCTTCACTATCATCATCCGATTGCCACTCTTGACCCATGTGTGCTTCACCTCTCTTCTTGTCCTTGTACTTCTTATCACCTTGCTTGTTGAATCTAGACCTCTTGCCTTTGTTTGGGCAATCCGCAACAAAATGATCAATGTCTCCACACTCATAGCAAAATCTCTTCTTGAAAGGCTTGCTTCCACCACTTCTTCTCATCTTGTCTTTCTTCATTCTAAGAAACTTCTTGAAGTTCCTCACTAGTAACGCTTGCTCATCATCAAGATCATCATCATCGCTGTTATCTTCATGCTCACAACGCCTCTTGTTGCTATGGCTAGTGTCTTCATCTTGTGATGCCTTGAGAGCAATACTCTTTCTATGTCTCTTTGCTTCTTTGGCTTCATCATCTAGCACTTCATGATGCAATAGCTTAGCAAGCATTTCTTGTGGTGTCATTGTGCTATAGTTATCCTTCTCCATAATGAAAGAAGCAAGCATGTTGTTCTTTTGTCTATACACTCTACAAATCTTTCCTTGCTGCTGCATGGTCATCCCCACCGTGTGTCTCCAAGTGCTCTAATTCTATTTACCAAGGTCATGAATCTATTGTATATTTCTTGAGTGGTCTCTCCTTCTAATGTGAAGAAGTTTTCAATCTTTCCTTGTAGAAGCTCAATATTTCCCACTCTAACACTCTTGTCTCCTTCAAATGACACTTTCAAGGTTTCCCAAATTTGCTTTGCACTAACCATTCCATTGACCTTGTTATTTTCTTCCGGAGATAGGCATTGTAAAATCAAGGTTGCCGCTGTTGCATTGAGTTGAAAGTCGGCGGCATCTTTGGTGTCCACTCACTAGCATCTTGAGGAACATTCACACCAACTTCCACCACTTCCCAACACCTTGCGGCTATAAGATGCAACTTCATCCTATGAGCCCAATCAACATATCTCACACCATCAAATTGAGGTGGCTTGCCGGGGTTGACTATTGGCATGTTTGGATTATTTCCCTTGCTTGACGACCCATAGTCGTAGCTAGTTCTTGCATAAGCTTTTGGTGTCTTGTCACCACCATCATTTGTCGACTCCGCATTTGCCTTCTCTAGTGCTTCCTTCATCTTGTCGAGTTGCTCTTGCATCTTGTCCATTTGCTCCTTTTGTTGCACTTGGAGCTTCTCGGCGAGTTGAGCGGTGATTTGCTCTACTAGAGTCTTCATTGTGTCCGGATCCATCTTGGCCAAAGTTACTCCTCACGCGGTGAAGCGTCAATCCGAGGGACCAATGCTCTGGTACCAATTGAAAGGACCTAATTGGCCTAGAGGGGGGGTGAATAGGCGTCTTTTCGATTCCTGAAATTCACAAACTCAAATTGCGGAAGTTAAATGCTAACCGGAAGTTCCGGTGGTTTGGAGTAGAAGTTCCGGTGCTAGACCGAGACTTCTATTACAAACCAACTAGAACTTCGGGTGTCCTAAAGCTAGGTAATCAGAGTAAATGAGTTGTGATTTCAACTATACGAATTACCACACCCTTGGGAAGCACCTCTTGGATTGAGTTCTTCTTCCTACAATAAAATATGCAATAGATAGAACAAAGAACACAATAACAAGGGTAGTCGAAGCTACCACCACAACACGCGGGACACAAGATTTATCCCGAGGTTCGGCTTTCCCCACAAAGGAGTGCCTACGTCCTCGTTGTTGAGGTGGCCACTAAGGCCCGACCACTTAGGTCACCTCCCTCAAGCAACCACAAAGGAAAACTTGAGATATCCACTAAGATGAAGGGTAATACAAACGCTTGAGGGGTGCCCTCACAAGTAAATCAACACGGGCAACCACGAAGAACGCCTAGCCGGCTAGGGTTCCAAGAACCCAAGAGTAATAAACACAAAACCAACCGGCAAGACGAGGAGACCAAGTGCTCAAATCGAAGATCGATGCTCCCGCTCTCAAATCTCACGTCCCTAGCTCAAACAATCGAAGATTGAAGCTTGGAAGCAAGGGGAGAGAGAGAGTGGGTGAGTCAAAGCTTGGGGAAGGATGTGTGAACAGTAAATCAATGTGATGCCTGGCGTAACGGTTAGAAACGGAGCTCAAAAGTATTTATACTTCGGCCTCCGAATGGCCTACCGGAAGTTTCGGTGGACCCCCACCGAACTTCCGGTGGCCCAACCAGATCTCGACGTTGGCGAGAGATCGGGCGAGACTTCGGGCCGACCGGAACTTCCGGTCACCGACCGGAACTTCCGGTCGGGCGGGTGCAGCGTCAGCGTCGCAAGAAAGCGCTTCCGGTCTCCAACCGGAGGCTCGGTCCCGGGCGGAACTTCCGGTCGGGGACCGGAACTTCCGCCGAGCCAAAAGCCCGGCTACGGTCGCGTGCGCGAGAGGACTTCCGGTTCCCGGCCGGAACTTCCCGGTCCTGGCGGGACTCCATTGGGAGACCAGGACTTCCGGTCCATCCTACGTAAACAACAAAAACATTCTACTTTGCGTGTGTGAGCCGGTGTCTCTCAAGCTACTCTAAAACATCGACATGAGCACTTTTGTTTTCCCCATCTAGCTAGTTAATTTTGTATCCCTCTTGATAGTACGGCATATCCTACGACTCAAATCAAAATAGAATGAGAGTGAATCACTTGAGCCGAATCGCCGTTTGTCCATAAAATTTAGGGTGCTATCATTCACCGAAGTTCTTTTCGTTTAAATACACCATTGGACTAACACTGTGGATATCACTTGATGAACATGTTAGTCGCTAATTTGATTGTCATTAATTATCCAAAACCCACACCGGGGGCGAATACACTAACAAAAAGCACACAAATGCCGCAACATATCAAGGAGGTCACGCATGGATACTGCGAGATGGATATGCTCATGAAGCCAGCTATGACCTGCATGATGTCCTTCAAACACTATTTGTTTGAGCGTGGCTCAGCATAGTATTTTGTTAAGCTGAGTTAAAATTTATTTGCCAGTTCATTTTGAATTACTATTTTTTATAATTGCATTTGAAATTGGAGACTCCCATAGCAATGCACGGGCATCTGTTAGTTAACTGATAATAAAGAAAATTACTTGCAACCTAAAATAACAGAGTTAGTGCACATAACAAAGTTCAGAACCTAAGATAACTCCTTAAGCTTAGATTCTTCAAATGACAAAGTTTAGAACCTAAGCTAACTGCTTGTGCTTGCTAGGAGTAAAAAAAAGCACGACCCTTACTGGATAAGACTGAGAAACATTTATACAACTCTAGAGATGTGTAAACTCATGCAGCATGGAATTCATTTAGAACAATTTTCAAATGCACATGTGCTAATCTCTTTGTTATAGAAATAGCACACCTTCACTTGTAATAATTCTCTGAGCCTGGTATTGAATTTCACTGTGTATTGCCACCATTATTCCCCAGAAGGCCAGAAGTATATAGCAAGGAAAAATGAAAAGTAGAGGCACACAAGATTATCCCTGCCCTTCATAAGTCCCAAGATGACATTACTGTAGTTGGGCACTAAGTTTTACTTTTGTTACCATTAGATGTGTACCTCGCAGCCATTCAGTATTTTGAGCTGTTGGGTTTGTTCAAGATTAGAAGTACAGTAGTACTCATATGTGTCATGTTTTCAACAAATCTTCGGAGAAGTACCTGTGGTAGAACTCAGAGATCTAAAGGAGGCAGAGCCATGGAAATTCAGAGAACCGTCCTCACAAATATTGTCCCCATTCCAAGTACCATTGCTGGCTCCCCTCAGAAGGTTCATGAAAGAGATCCTCTCAGCTTGAACTCTTCAATGGAAAAGAAGAACATTTAACATGTCATTCTTTTGAGAGAGAGAGAGAGTGAGATAATCAATAGAAAAGAAGAACAATTAACATATGATTCTTTTGAGAGAGAGAGAATCACATAAGCGTATGAAACCAAATCTGCGCACATACAAAATCTTGGCACCAAATGTGGATACTAATGACATGATGGAGTTGAGAGGTGGAGACATGAATCTAGACCTTTTAGCTTGAGCACTTGGTTGGGAAAGAAGAATATTCAACCCAAGGGAAAACTAAAAATAAGCCATAATCACATGAAAATAACATTATTGAAAAAACTTGAAACAAATGTGGCACAGATCACACATCACATGCAAGCTATTTAGCAAAATTAATTTGGATAAGCCTCGAGAACACGATAAACAAGAAGTACCTCTGAGAAAAATATGGTTGCAAAGATATATTGGACAGAGGGAAGGCTACGCCTTTAGTGGACTGTGCCACAGGGAGAACAGACATGTATTGACCGGAGGAAGTCGTGTCCACTTGCGGCCGAGATATATCATTCGCCTCATCTGAAGGTGGAATGGTAGCACCATGTGGCGCCATCGCTTGATGGCCTCGTGGACCACTGTTTTGCGAAGAATAGCTTGCGACAGAGTTATTGGAGGAATGTGAAATGGGGAAGAGCTCGACCTGTCAACACAGAGAAGAGATCCAGCAATCTGTCAGTAAAAAGACTGATCCTGAATATGGACAAGGAAAAATAAGTTTGGAAAATTTCATTTGCCCAACCGAGGCAAAAAAAAGAAAGGTCAACTTTGATAATTCAACATTTCACCTATGTCAGCCAGATTGATCTTGTGCGCAAATAACCATTAGGGACAATGTGCTTCATTCATCCAGACTAGTATTTGTAATGAATTTGTGCAATAAAATCAATTTTTAGAATATGTTCTAATGTAATTAATTGTTGTAAGCACTACATTCGATGTAAGGAGTTAACATTTTGAAGTGACAATAATACCCTGATTAATTTTTGCTTGCCACTTCCTTGCAATCAAACAGTGAAATAATGACTAATATGACTACATAATGAGAAGACTCCTCACCAAATAGATTACTAATTCACCAGCAAAAGCAAGATTGGTAAAAATGTACTTTGCAGACGGTTCCAAACAGGGATTCATTCCATTATGTCTTGAATAGCAAAAAGAAAAGAAACACTATTAATACCTCTGTAACTATTAAAGACCATTGAGTTCCAAAAAAATAATTAAAGATCATCGAGAGATGCGTAGAGTTCAGTAATAACCTGAACCTCACATAGACAGGAACCGAACTCAACATAACTGAGCCTAGCTTCTAACGTGGCCAAAGAAAGAAAAACAGCAGGGGTATCTGAAGTTTTTGTTTGATAACGTTCGCTCATTCTAAAGTACATCACACAATCATGGATGTTGTTCAGACAAAATAGTAATTCACAAAACAGAGAAAATCATCGCTCTGTACCATGGCACAAGAAAACTAAATTTCTATACCAACATAGAATCTTAACACAAGTACCTGGTTATAGATTATAGGTATGACAGCAACTGCATCTCTTTATCAAGCTCCCCCAATTACATATATTTTAGACATCTAGTTTAGTTAACTGATGTTGGATATGAAGAAGGCAACTTACAGTGGGAATCAACTCGGTATAAACTACAAAGCATAGCTACTTTTGTTTTCAACCAGAAGCCATAGAAGTCTTAATTCACAGTTCCAAACTTGAATAATCACATTTGCAAATGCATCAAGAGCAAGGATCTGGATGCCATAAAATAACTATATGCAGTTTCGCATAGCTCTTGACTTACAGGTGGATGGAGAATGGAGAATCTTACAATGAAGTCTCAAATCCTCGAAGTGAATCTGGACCGAACAACAAACAATTGATTCATGCTTGCTCTCATCAGGATGACTTCACTGATTCTGCTCCAACTAAGCCTGAGCTTGCTTCAGAGAAGCTGGAGGTAGAAGGAAACATCGAATCATCGGCTTCAAAGCCAAAATCACAAAATCCATCACTGAATATTCCAGCAGCTGTTGGCTAGGACAGATCATCTCTGATTCTCATAACATTTTTGTAGATTTTGAATGTTGGAATCATCCTCACATTTTGGCGCGGGCAATATATTAGCAGGGCTCAAGTTCACATCTCTACTATAAGGCACCACTTCAAATTACACTCCGTCCACCCAAGATTACGTACCCCACAGAGAGCCTCCAATCTTTGTGCACCAACAAAATTGTACCCAGTAAATTATTTCTATTAAAATCAAGGGCTAATAAACATCTCTCTCAGGCTTCAAACAAATCGTGCGGCCAAGATCCATCCGAGGCTTCATCGCGCTGAAGCGTGCTCGCTCCCACCCCGCGGCTTCAACGTGCGACCTGCGCTTCAACTCGTCCAACAAGGTTCGAATCCTACCATCGTCACCGAAAAGAGAAAGAATAAACACCGTTCGAAAGTCGAAACTTCAACTTGCTCACCCGCAGCTAGGGTTCCCTTGGATCGGGCGCCGCCCTACCGGTTGTTCCCCACCGGTGTCGCCCCATGGCCGCACGAAGGCGCCAGAGGTGATGGACTCACGCCCGCAATGGCAGAGGAGGCGGCGGCGGAGGAGGCGGCGGCAACACCTGTGGAAGGCGTGGAGCCGGCTGTGCAATCCCGACGGCGGAAGGAGGAGGCGGCGACACTGCATACAACGTGGTGCCGGCTGCGGCTGTCCACGCCGCGACCCGACGCGGCTCGCGGCTCCACGCGCCGGATCTACCTCCGTGGACGCGCAGGCCTAGGGCGGCGCCATCGTCTTCGACCGCGGCAGCACGGGAGGCTGCTCGCCCGCCGTTGCCGTTGCGTGTGCCCCCCGACGGCCGGGCCTCCGCCCGGCTGTTGCTGCCTGGTCCCGGCACCGCCCGCCGCACCGTGCCAAGGGACTCGCCAGTCCGGTACATCTTCCAACCCTCCGCATCTTGTTTCTCTGTCCGTCCTGAGGGTTTGCGTCGCTCAGGGTGCATGGATCGATCGGCTCTCCCCAATTCGTTGATCTGTGGTCGTGCATCGATCTGGAGGAGACGTACAGGCCAGGAAAAGCCAGTAGTAGCAGCATCAGGGCTCCGGCATTAGCTGTAGGCCAGGTACAGTGCACATGCATCATGTTCGATCAATTGTCTCTTTACATTTTTGGTTCAGCGTTGTGGTCATCGGGTTTTCTCCACTTCAAGTTTTCAAGTATGCTGTGAGAGGATTGATTGGCTTGCATGTGGATTGGCTCTATGACAGGAGCGTCTCTGAATGAATTTGGGCATTCCTTCTTGGTGCAGTAAATGCAGATTCAGAGAGGTTCTTTATTGGATGGAATTGTGCATTTGCAGGTATTCCATCGTTACTATTTACTGGTCATGGTTACTCTGATATGTATATATTGAGTACTACCATTGAGATCAGGTTTCTCTATTTTTACTACTACCATTGAAGTCAAATCAGGTTGTGATGTATACATTGACTTTTGAGCCGTAACAAATGCAGTGGAAAAGAATCAGTTTGGATTTCTTATCATAGGGAAAAAGGAATAGCCATAGTGACAGGACCACTGCAAGAATTATTTCATTTTTCTTGGTTTACAGCTATCTTCTGTGTATGTGTTGCCAATTTATTTGAGATGTTGTACTTGCTTATACATTCTAATCAAGAGCTTCAGATAGCCGTGGGCATCTTTGTTTTCTGTAGGTTCTTTAAGGAAGCATGTGGTAAGTTGAGGGAGCATATGCTAAAAAGCTGATGATGTACACTACGTGAGCTGGATTTCTCAACTGTGCTCCAGTGGATTCTAATCCAGTTAGGCCACCATGCATTTCAGGAAGGATGGAGTATCTAATATCTAATATATATCTAATCTAATCTATTACTAATTATCTGGCAGAGGCGGATGAGGGGTATGGTTGCATCTATAGGCAGTGGCAGCAGTGTTTGACTACGACCAGAAGTCCAATTTTGCTCTCTACTTGCTGACACAACCAAGGTGAGTTTGGGAAATACGGAATGGTGTTTCCAGGTTTTCATTTCATCATATTCAAAGTATATTTTATTTTCCTATTTTCCATACAATTTTTATAACATATAATGCTTCTGTTATGTGTTGAGTGGTAAATTGCTTTCCTATTTAATATTATCTTGAGTTTTGACATGGTTCTCAATGTCCAAAGGACTGGTACGCCTTTTGCTTCATTAATCAAACTATAACAGGACAGGGTTAATTCCGTGTGTTCTACTCTGCTGATATGAAACTTGAGGTTTCCTTAACACAAGAACTGAACTGTCTACTTTCTAATTTCCTTATAAATGAACTGAACAGTAATCCCAAACAAGCTACTAAAACGCACTGAATTCTGCTTTCTAATTTTTAAAGTTTCTGCAGAACTCCCATGCATATTCTGTATTTTTTCCCTTTTCTATGGGAGGCTTTTAATCCTTCAGAGCACTCCAATGTGGTTACCACTATGACCCACAAGAATCTTCGAGGGACAAGGTCAGCTATGATTTCATAGGAAGCGCTCAAGGCCTCCTATACTCTATTTTCTTCTAGATTGATGGGTTCCTTTTTTTAAAATTTGCATTGCTTGGATTCTTTGCTCCTCATAATAATATTCTTCTGTCTATATATGTCCTGAAATGTAAATGTGTGTCACTCTTCTTCCTATGCCGCTATTTGATTATAGATCTTTTTGGCTATAAATCTTCAAGGAAAAGAGAACATAGAAAAATAAATTTAACTTAAATTTTGATGAATTGATTCATGTGTGCCCTTGCAAAGTGTGATGATGCAAGCTTCCTACAATAACAACATTTTTTCTGGAACGGTTTGGCCAAGGTTTATTCTTACCGCAAAAGCTAGGGATTGTCCATCCGTTACAACTTGCTTCTGTTTGGAGTGTCAATGCGTGAGTGAAAGTGGAATTAGGAAGTTATGGATAAATGTTGCAATTAGCAAGTTATTTAAACTACCAATGTACACCAAATAATCATTTGTCATACTTATTCATATTTGTTTTTGTTGAACTGCAGATTTTAGAGTCAACCGGGCAAGTGATATAGTGGCTGACTGGTAGAAGCTCAAATTATGATTACCCTTTTTTTGCCATAAACTATATAGAATTGAAAGGTATTGAGCTTTGGAGGAAGGCTTCAAGGCGGTGTTCTAGGAGAAACCAATAAACATGTAGTTGTATCATGATATGAGCTTGCTTCTATTATTTTGAGCTTCATACTTTACTAAGCGATTCATTTTTGTTGGACGTGTGACTCAAATCACTGGAATTGACTCAAATCATGTTTTTGATATTGTCCAGATTGTGTAGTCGCTATCTAAGACCTTAGGCAGAATGTAACTTGGATGGTTATTACGGGGAAATAACTTTACTATGCCTATTCATGCAAGAGTCTCCGGATTGGTTATTATGACAAATAACTTTACTATGCTTTCTTATACAAGAGTCTTTAGATTGTATACATGCTTAAAAGATATCGGTTGTTTTCATGTGCATTCTCATGACAAAGCCGTGGCGTTAGCACGGGCATTATACTAGTAGACCTAATGTGAAGACAAAAATACATGTTAACTCAAACAATTACATGGGACTGCCTTTTTTTTTAGTATCGAATGTATGATTCTGTTCTTTGCGTCTAAAAAGAGGGAAAAATAAAGGAGAGCGCTTGAGTGGTCAGACATGATTATGTTATCTGCATCAAAGAAAATCTAAAAAATTTAGGACAAAACAAAGGGGGTGATTGTGTGGTCTAATACTCCAGTTGTACTAACAATCATGATTTGGAGGGTATAGAAAAGAACAAAAACTGGAGCCATTTGGACACGCGAGGGACGCACAAAGGGATAATCGCTTAATAGCTCTCTAAATAAGGCTTCTGAATGTAATCAAAAGAGAAACAATGCTTTTCCTAAAAAGGTTCGGTAATAATATTTTCCAAAAAAAAGATTTGATTAGAAAAAGGGAAAGAAAATCTTGATTCCAGATCAGAAGGAATATTACCAACTATGAGTAGATCGAAGACCTAAATCTGTCCCATACACGGCATTCTAACTAAGAGATTGGTAAGAAAAATTATATGGGAAAACATTGAACAAAGGGAAATTCAACTCTGAAGACATGGAAAAAATTATGTTCATCTAAATATATGACGACTGACCATGCCAGTGTGTAGTTTGACAAAAAAAAGCAAATATATTACAAAGAAAGATGATACTGAACAAAGACATGGATCTTAACTCTATACTGCAAAATGCAACTTAGGGATCTGAGAATGGCTAAGAACAGAAAAAAAATAGTAGCCATTAAAGCCGGTGAGTACTTACAAGATTGAGCGGCGAGAGCAGCGGGCAGGTACTGTGTAGAGCAGCCACGAGCGGCGAGTTGAGAGTGGTGGGGAGGCGAGCGGCGGAGGGGAGTGGCGGCACGGTGCGGCAGCAAGAGCACCGGGGAGCGCTGGAGGAGAGGGGCAAACGCAGCGAACGGCGGAGTAGAGCAGCACCAGCGAGCGCCGGAGGAGAGCGGCAGCAAGAGCACCGTCGAGCGGCGGTGGAGAGAGAGGATGGAGAAGAGAGATTGGGGTGGGAGAGAGAGGGCTCCTGGGGAAAAGTAAGGCCTTGTTTAGTTACATGCAAGTTTTTTCCACTCTCTTCACATCAATTGTTTCCCCGCATATAAATAGTATTAAATATAAATAAAAAAATAACTAATTATACAGTCACGAGACGAATCTTTTGAGCCTAGTTGGGCCACGATTGGACAATATTTACCACAAACAAACGAAATGCCACAGGACTTTCCAATCTATCTCTCCTCTCACAAATTGCTTCCCACATGTAAATAGCATTAAATATAAATAAAAAAATAACTAATTACATAGTTGGGTTGTAAATCAAGAGACGAATCTTTTGAGCCTAGTTGGGCCATAATTGGACAATATTTACCACAAACAAACGAAGTCTTCTGAGGACTTTACACTCTCTTTCCAACCTCCATCTAAACAAGGCCTAACGTAACTAGGGTTCAAGATTCGGAAGAACTGAGTGGGAGCTCCTCGGGAGAGAACGGGAAAAGAAAGGGATATTTAACTCTTTACTATTATAACGGATGACGACTCCTCAGATAGCATTCTTACGATTGTCCATATATATTTACCATCAAAAGAAAATATTTGCTACATTTTTACCATTTTCACTGACATGGCACGCCAACTCGACCTGACAACATGGACTGGCCATAGGAAATGACATTTTTGCCCCCATCTATTTCTTCTTGCTCTGTCCCTTCGTCGCTCGAGTCTGTCCGTCATCTTCCTCCAGTGCGGATGTCAGCCGAGATGAGATAGGCGTTCATCATGCATCCAAGCATATCAAATGACCCTGCACGCATATTATCAAATCAAACAACTGATGCAGCCGACGCAGGCACGAGGAGATGCGTCGCTAATGATACAATAAAATAAATACAGGCAGGCATCAATCAAGCATGCTTGTGCATCTTGGACGGCGGCGGCGGCACCGGCCACCGGGTAATGGTGGGCACACCCGTTCCATGGGTTGTCGGCGTCGGGCGCGGCGTCGCGGAGCGCACGCCAGACGTTGCTGCACGCCTTGAACCCGGTCCCGAACACCAGCATCCAAAGGCGGTCGCGGCACGGACGCGGCGCTTCGCCTCGAAGTAGGCCAGCTCGTAGAACACCAGTTGCTGGAGGTGTTGCCGAACCGGTGCAGCGTCGACCGCGCCGGCTCCACTGAGTCGATCACCGCCTTGCCGCACGAGTGCACGCAGATGTGCTCAAACGCGCGCAGGGAGTCTGGGACCTCCGCCGCGGCCGCCTTGCGGTTGCCCTCCGCGTACCGGAGCATCTCGGCCACGGGCAGCACCTGGGGCCCCAGCGTGGTGATGTGCCGCCCGCGCCGTGCCGGCGACGCGCACTGGGTCCCTGGTCAAGTGGTCAATGCCACGCCCAGATTGTCCTCCTCGTCCTCCATCTGCAGCGCCGCGTTGAAGGCCATGTCGTCGGAGTCGTGATGCGTCCGCAGCGTGCGCACCAACATGTGCTTGTTCTTGCCAAAGTACCAGTTCAGGCTCGTGTTCTCCGTCACCACCACCAGCGCGTACCCGCCACCACCGAGCGACCGAGATGCGCGCAGCGACCGCGCCGCCGTGTCGATGCGGCACGAGCTCGAGGCAGAGCGGCGCAGCCGAGGTCAGACGGGAATTTTTTTATTTTTAACTGTTTTTTAAAAGTATTTCTAAAAACCGGTCCCCAAACTATTTTCGCCACTAACTTGTTTTTGTAGCGCCTTAGGTGAAGGCCGCTGCAGACGGAGGATAGCGCCATGCATGGGGGGCGGTCGCCCCCGCCCGCGTGGCAAGCGACGGCCCTGACGTCGACGTGGGGTCGCCGACGTGGCATGTGGGGGCGCCGTCATGCATGGCGCGGTCCTAGGTGGCGTCCGCGCGGTGGTCGACGCGATCTGCATGGCGCGGCTCCCTTCTTCCCGCCGCGGTGGTCGACGCCGATCTGCCGAGCGGCACATGCATCGAGTAGGGGGCGGTGAGAATTCAAAGACGGTAGGTTGCAACTGAGCAGGATGTCTTTCCAGCCTAGGCCTTGTTTAGTTCCGTGAAAGTTTTTGAGGAGAGAGATTGTAAAGTCCCTGTAGAAGACTTCGCTTTTATTTGGTAAATATTGTCCAATCGTGGCCCAACTAGCGAAAAAGATTCGATCTCGTGATTTACAACAAAACTATGTAATTAGTTATTTTTTTATTTATATTTAATACTCTTTACATGCGGTAAATTATTTGTGAGAGGAGAGAGATTGTAAAGTCCTATAGCATTTCGTTTGTTTGTGGTAAATATTGTCCAATCGTGGCCCAACTAGGCTCAAAAGATTCGGTCTCGTGATTTACAACAAAACTGTACAATTAGTTATTTTTTTTATTTATATTTAATGCTCTTTACATGCGGGTATAAATTGATGTGATGGAGAGAGAGTGTAAAAACTTGCAATTTCAATTGAAAGTTGCATGCAACTAAACAAGGCCCTAGTACTCCTAGGGCAGCATCTATGGAGTACCGAGGAGTCAGGTGACATGACATTGCTGTAAGTCCCATCCAGGCATCGAGCTCGCATATGGGTGCTGTGCTCACCGTGCCTTTGCTTTTATACTACATGCACTAGTGTGTGCGTACAACTAGTAGCATGCTTGAATATACTTCTTCGTCTCACTTAAAATATCCGTCACTTTTATTTCTTGACAAATAACTACTAATAATTTTCATAAATAATAAATATCATCGATTAGTATCATAAATAGTATCATCATAAAGATCTTTAAATCTAGTTTTTTAATAAATTTATTTAAAGATATAAATGTTGTACATATTTTCTACAAATTAAGTCAAATTTATAACAAAAAATAGATATTTTAAGATAAAGTATGTGCATATTAGTTCAATAATTTATAAAATACTACTACCTAATTTAGTGTAACAACTTATCAAATTAGTACACCTATGATCCAAATGTTACAACGGTGGCATATTTTGTCATATTATATAGTAAAAGAGAAGGGCATAAATTTTGGATAATGAGTCTGGCTCGACTTGGCTCGGCTTCGTTACGGCTCGTTAAGATAATGAGTTAACTTCGGTTCGGCTCATTATCTTAACAAGCTAGAAAGCGGCTCATTTCGGCTCATTTAAAAGCTCGAGCTAGCTTGTTAGGCTCATGAGCCGGTTATAAAAAATACTCAAAATATAATATTAGCATTTATCTAAAGTTTAAAATTAGTGATAATACAAAAGTAATACATCAAATAATTTTAAATCGAAGAACAAATTAATATATGCTAATATATATCGGGCATAATAATATATTATAATATTACACTATATTTCCAAGGTCCATACTCTATAACAAAGATAATGCGGTTTATAAGTATCCATGCATGGATTAAAAACAAAATAATAAAATCATAATAATTCAAAGTTTATGAGGAATGAATCAATCATCGATCAATTGTAAAGTAAAAAATACAAAGTAAGACAAAACTAATATAAATTTTTTATCTTTTTTCTTTAAAGCATGACTCGTTTGGCTTGTGAGTTGGCTCGAGTTGGCTCGTTATAGCTAACGAGCTAAAATATTAGCTTGGCTCGGCTTATTATCATAACGAGCCGAGCCGAGCTAGCCACAAGCCGAGTGAGCTAACGAGCTTCGATAATTATATTTAGCCCTAGACATGTTTAGCTCGGAACAGATAATTGATAATTATGTGTCCATCAATATTTCGCATCGCAATGATATTGTTGTTCAACACAACAATTCAAAAAATATATTTCACATTAGAAATTATTATTTATTTCAATCTATGGTAAGATGAATCAAATATATTTACATACATTGAAATATTTCAAAGAGGAATCAAATATATTTCACATCAAAAAATATATTCAAAAAATATATTTCACATCATTAAATTGGTATATTTCAAAGAGGAATAAAATAAAACATACATAAATAAAAACAAAAAATTTGAAACAATCAATTTACTACACCCATTGCAGTACTAGCTAGCATATATAACCTATTAGTAGCTCTGATGTTCAGGCTCTAAAAGACGCGACATGCAGAGGCAGCGCAGGGCAAGACAGGTAGAACTTGTGGGCCCCATACCCCTTCTCTTATCTTGTGCGGTGGAGAGACAGGCATGCTAGCGGGCCCTACAATTCTTTTGTGTCTCCTGCATCATGCGGTGGAGCGGCAGCCGAGGTGAGTGAGATGTGACGGAAGCGTGCCCCTGCACCAGAGTAACCAGAGCACACCATCGCAGTGCCGCTGGACAGGTCGCGTCACTGCAGCGGAAAGAAGGGAGCCGCACCATGGATGGTGGCGCGATATCTTCGGCCAGGTCAGCATGCCAGCGGGGACCGCGCCATGCATGCCGGCGCGCCCCCCGTGTGCCACGTCATCGGCCCACGTCAGCCCCCGGGGACGCACGCGTTGCCACGGCCGGGCGGGTAGGTCCGCGCCGGCATGCATGGCGCGATCCTAGATTTGCGGCGCCTCGTCCATGGCGCTACAAAAAGTGGTTAGACATGAAAATAGTTTCAGGACCTAGTTTTTTTTTTAAAATTACTTCGGAAAATCAGTTAAAAATAAAAAAAAAATTCTCGGCGCGGCGCTGGCGAGATCGAGGCGGGCGGCGCAGCGTCGACGCCAGCGGCGGCGCTGGGAACCCGGACGGCGGTGCGGCGACCTCAAACGGTGGCACGGCAGGCGAGCATTGGCGCGCGGGCTAAGGTCTGCGGGGCGATGCACGAGGTCGAGGGACGCCCCGAGTCGCGTCGGCGGCCTCGCCGAGGAGGAGCATCAAGACGAGGAAGAAGATGAGAGCCCGCCATGTTCTTCGCCCCAATTTCCCCTGTCCCATTCTCCGCCACCATGGACCTATTGTTAGCCATGGTCGGAGCTTAAGCGAGGAAGAGACAGATGAAGAAATAGATGGGGGCAAAAATGTCATTTTCTATGGCCGGTTCATGCTGTCAGGTCGAGTTGGGGTGCTATGTCAGCGAAAATGATAAGAATGTATCTAATGTTTCTTTTTTCGATGGTAAATATATATGGACAATCGTAAGAGTGCTATCTGAGTAGTTGCCATCTATTATAATGGTAAAAAGTTAAATATCTCGGAAAGAAATCGTAGAGAAGAGGGGAAGACCACTTTATATATGGTATACTAGTTGTATATATAGCTACAGTATAAATACATAAATACATAGCGTACTAGCAGGTGGCCCCGTGCCTTGCACGGGTTTTTTTTTTTTGCCGGTGATCGGTTTGGTGTTTTTTGGTAACGGGTGTGACTATTCATCTGTTAGAGTCTGTACTATTTGAATGGTTTTCACTGTTTGTTAACGGGTTAATACTGTGCACTGACGGGTTGATACTGTTGGGTACTGTTCAATGAACAGTACCCACGTGAGAGGGAAGGGGCGACGTGGCCTCACCTATAACGGTTTTGGTATACAGAAATAAAGTATAAGGATTGACGGTTTTAGTATACAGAAATAAAGTATAAGGATAGATAAGAGAAAGAAAGAATATAGAAAAGAAATTGTCACGTGCAGATCTCGAGAATGAGTTCCTGCTGAGCACATACGCACCAAAAAAAACTGCTTACTTTTTGCACGGGTCTTGTTCGGATCGAAAGTTTTTCAATTTGGAACTCCCCAGAACACTTTCGTTTGTATTTGACAAATTATCCAATCGTGACCCAACTAGGCTCAAAAGATTCATTTCGTGATTTACAACTAAATTATGTAATTAGTTGTTTTTTACTTATATTTAATGTTCTATATATACGGATATAAATTGATGTGACGGAGAGAGAAAAAAAAACTTACAACTGGTCACGAACTGAACAAGGCCGGTCCCCGCGCCGCACCTGCACCAGAGAGCCTAGAGCCGCCACTCCCCGGGCCCATCCGCAGCGACCCGCCGCGCCCGAATGCGCGCAGATCCGCGATTGGTCGACGCCTCCTCCTCGTCCCCGTTCCCCTTCCTCCCTTCTCCTTCCCCGCGTCGCTCGCAGCAGCAGCCCCGCCCCGACAAATTCCCCATTCCCAAATTCCCCCGAACTCCGCGCCGCCCGCTCCGCGTCCTCGACCCGCTCCCGCCGCCGGCCGCCCGCCGCTCGCCGCCGTACGGAATCTCAGGTACCCCGTCGCAGCGTTTGCCCCCGACCCCCTGCTCCCGCGGCCCCACCGGGATTCTAGGGTTTCGGGCGGGCCGACCCTAGGGGTCCTGCAATTCGCGGGCCGGGCTCCACGCCCCGGCTCCCCCGCGCCTCGGGCGCCGATCGCCGCGAGCTGCCCCCCGCGCGGGCTGGCGTGGCCGAAGCTTTCCACTTGCTCGCCTGCCTGATACATGCCACACTGCTGCTCCTGCTCAATCGGGAAGCGCCCCGGCTCGGATTCCGCGCAGGATAGACCGTTTCCTGCTACCGCGGTGTGTGCTGGAACACAGCTTGCTCGTTTCATGTTTGTTCTGTTTTTGTTTTCCTCTTCTCCTGCTGCTCCCACGTGTGGCTTCACTTCTCTTGCTCATATGGGTGCCCCTGTGTGCAGCTGCAGCGCGCGGGATGACCTGAGCCTCCGCCTGCCGCCAAGATGAATGTGGGGCAGGCTGCCCACCTGTCCGGGCAGATGTCTGGGCAGACAGCGCAGATGAATCAGGTTCCTGGCACTGGCGTCGGCGTCGGCGTTGGCGTTGGTGGAGCTGACGGGCTGCCGCAGCACCAGCCAATGCAGGAGATGGCAACGCTCTCGGGAACCGACCAGCAGTTTGTCATGATGCGGACCAATATGCGTGAGAAGATGTATGTGTTTACTACTGTTGACTTAACTAAATACTCCATTTGTAGTCAGGTATTGATTGCACTGAGTTAGTGAGCCTCGGCTGGCTGGCTGAACGGCCGCATATATCCTGATACCAAGTACCAGATCCAAATTGTCTACACGCCCCGACAAAAATATTAACTTATCAAACTCTATGCTTATAAATTTATTAGCTTGCCATAATTACGAATTCGACAATGGATGCAGTACTTATGTTGTTTGTTTTCCTTAAACTTGTTGAGACATTGTTTTCCCTTCCTATAAGCACCCAAAATTTAGGTTGGTTATGGATTTTTCTTCAACCGAATACAAGGTATATGACATCTTTTCTTTTTTTACTATTCTTGTAGATTTGACTATATAGGAAGGAAACAATCATCAGCTGAGTGGCGGAAGCGGTTGCCTGAACTGGCAAAGAGGCTTGAGGAAATCTTGTACAGGAAATTCGAACAAGGTATTGCTACCCATTCACTTTGTCTTTTGCAAAGCTTTGTTGGTATACTAGAGATCAAGTATATTTCTGGGGAGCAGAAATAAAATATTTCTGTTTCATCACCATTTTTTTTTTTTTTACTGTATTGTCTGAGCAGAATGACTACTACAATATGATGATGGGACCAGTTGAGCCGCAATTGCACTTTGCTATTAAGACCTTGAGCGCTCAGAACCAACACAATCAACAAAACCCACAAATGGCAAGGCAAATAGCATCATCATCATCTTTATATGCTAACATGGGTACATCAATGCAAGGTGCATATATTTTTACTAGTCCTCTGGCCTGTTTTCTGTTACCTGAAGTTCTCTAGCGGTCTAGCTATGATCTAGTGCTTGCGTGCTGAAAAAGGAGTACCTCTTTGAGGGTCTCAACCTCACTTATCTGCCTTTATTATACTAAAATTGCTGTTGATAATCTGTAAACAGGAAGCATGCCTTTTGGCGTCTGTTGTTTTGAAATTGGTTTGATCGTTTCACCAAGAAGTCAATAAGCTGAAACTTATGCAGTGCCTAACTGGTCCACCATAAATTCTTAGTTTTATTTTGCCAATCTCTTTATATGCCCCTGTTCCCTCTTAATTCCTCCACGCAGGTCCGATGATACTTCAACAATGATAGATGAAATGTTATTTAATGAATAATGATTGTCTCTTTATATGCCCCTGTTCCCTCTTAATTCCTCCACGCAGGTCCGATGATACTTCAACAATGATAGATGAAATGTTATTTAATGAATAATGATTCTAAATAAATAGTGGCAACATGACATCCCTATTCTTTCTGCAGTACATAATTGAGGGGTCTAAAGTTCTTTTAAGCATACACCTATATGATCTTTGCCTGGGGAGGCGGTACAGCTTGGCATGTTACTGTTTCTAATTGACTGATTTCTCATGCATTTAGTTTTCTTCATAGAATTAAAAAAAATTGTGGCATTTTAATGAAATAAATTCAATTTCTTTTTTGTGTGCAGCATCAGTTGATATGGCTGGTTCCAGCAGCTTTTATTCTACTGGCTCTAGCCCTTTAACCACAGCAAATAGTCAGAGCATGAATGCTGCAAATTTGCAGTCTAGATCAAGAACGAATCGGATGTCGGTTTCCAATCAGTTAAACATTCAGTCCATTCAGCAACGGCCCCAGAGAAAGAGAAAAAATGAGGTTTTGGATCACACAGAAAAAGTGAATTTTCAGTCACCACAGTTGACTCATGATCTACTACCACGCCAGCTCTCAATGACGCAACATCAGGTGCAACGTAATTCCCAGTTTGTTCAATATCAGTATCATATAAATCAACAGCAGCCAAATTCACAGCATCAGCAGTCTATGCTAAGGAACAATTCCTTTAAGTGGTTCCCAAAAGTGCCGTGTCATCTTTAAAGGTTTAGGTTGATGAATGAAACAATTTCTCTTATTGCACAGTTTCATGTGCAAATCAAAGGCACGGATATTTATTTAAAAGAAATTATTAGGAATATGGTACATGTTTGATTTATAGCCTCCTATGGAGTTATTATCTTTTTATAAATGGAAATGCAGGTTGTGCGAACATCCCTGGGACTGTACACAAAGACCGTTCATGAAGATTCCAGGTAGGCATGTGTGACTTTTGATAACTAAGTAAATTATGTGATGATCTTAATGATTTGATTTGATTTGAGGCAGCCATGTTTAGGTATGTGACTTTTGATAACTAAGTAAATTATGTGATGATCTTAATGATTTGATTTGATTTGAGGCAGCCATGTTTAGGTATAGAATAATTCACAAAAGTTATATGCTTCTCTGGTTCTCCCTTCATTTTCTCTATGTATGACGTTGTTTAGTTCATATTTGAGCTAGCCAACATCATACATAAAGATACAACGAGTGATTCATTAGTTATGATCTCTAAAGTTTTCTTTTGCTGTGCCCACATAAATCTCAAATGAACTGCAAAAATTCTTTGTTCACAATGGAAGGGTTATCTAGTCCTTATCTCTGGCTTCCACCCTCTAGAGGCTAGCATTTCATAGCTTCTGAATTGAGGAATAAGATTATTAATATTCTAATATTCTATTATAATGCTGAAAATCTAAACAATTTATATTGCTTCAATAAGAAATAAGAAATTACTTCCTCAATTGTCAGAAGAAAAATTCTTATATAAATGGGAAAATTGGGGTTATCCTATCAAAATTGCAGTACTAATGTAGTAATATAGGAGTAAACTACTAATATTGAGTTTCCATCAATTGTTGTAATGCTAGGATCACCATTAGAGAATGGCACATCATTCCCCATGCATCACAACTGGTTAGCTATGGAAAGGCAGTGATGCACTGATGCACCATATCATTACCGGTCAAAAATCAATCAGCAATTGCTTTTACTTTAGACAAATGCTGACCCTGAATGCAATTATGGTCAATTTGATAATCAAGCTAATTTTCTTTTTGTCCAAAATTCAACACACACCCTATTTTTAATGCATGACAGCTATATGGAGCTCAACATCCTAGAGCGCATATTTAATGGAAGTGAGGAACCAAGCCCTCTAGATTTCACACTTCTACACAGCATCACGGAAAATTTTTCTGAGAAGAACATAATTGGTAGAGGTGGATGTGGAATTGTTTACAAGGTAATTTAGTTTTTTTTTATGCTACCATGTTGAATAATTTGCTGCTGGTCTTGCAATCTGCACTGCAGACCAATCTTCTGCAGCTTGGTGTGGACACTAAGACTAGAAATCTGAAACTGCAGTCCAACTTTCAAAGGTTGAACAGCAGTCAAGCTGCAGTGAGAACACTAGGCTAGAAGTAGGCTAGTAGTGTCCCTTAGCTAATAAGTTGTGCAGGCTTACCCTGCAGCCAGGACCGTAGGTTATTTTGACTGCAGTAGCAGCCCACCTTCAGGGTTTCCAGTTCACACAAAACTGGGCCGACCCCTCTATGTATAAGTAGGCATCCATGGCAATGTAATTTTCAGTTCAGCATTTGCAACATATCTAGTACTTAAGAGAGCAGCTCTCAGCAGAGCTGCTGCTCGTGTGTGTGCTGTGTGTGTGAGTGCTGTGCTCACTTCAGAGCAACAGCAGCAGCATTCAGGAAAGTGCAGCAGCACTTTCCTTGTGTGTGTGTGTGTGCTGTGCTCACTCATCTTCTTCCACCTCTTGCCTAGAGTGTTTGTGTGGGTGCTGGTGAGGTGATACTCACCTGTGCAGCAAGATCAAGGGCCAACAAGTGGTATCAGAGCCACTGAGGTTGATCAGCTATGGCGGATAATGATGCACCAGCAGCTGCAGGAGGCAGTGCTGTTGTTGTGCAGCATCCGGAGGCCATCGTGCAGAGGGTTGTGCGGGAGGTTGGCGGAGCCAACTGGCCGACCCTCACCCGCACCAACTACGGCGAGTGGGCCATGCTGATGAAGGTCAAGCTGCGTGCGCGCAAGCTTTGGCGGGCCATCGAGCAAGGCACCGAGGATGAAGATGAGGACTGCTCGGCGATGGAGGCGATCCTCTCCGCCGTGCCCTCCTGAGTACGTGGAGTCGCTGGGTGCAAAGGACTCCGCAAAGGCTGCTTGGGACGCCCTCAAGGCCATGCGCATCGGGTCTGATCGCGCGAGAAAGGCTAAGGCGCAGCAGCTGCGGCGGGAGTATGAGGCGCTGGCATTCCGCAACGGCGAGGCAGTGGAGGATTTCTCGCTCCGCCTGCAGTCGCTCGTCAGCCAGTTGGCGGCGCATGGCGTCACCATCACTGACGAGGAGGCATTCGCCAAGTATTGTGCCGCCCAAGTACACGCAGGTCACGCTCTCCATCGAGATGCTGGTCGACATGTCCACCCTTACGATTGAGGATGTGACTGGGCGGTTGAGGGCGGTGGACGAGCGCGTGGAGTCGGCAACGACAACGGCCAGCGGCAAGCTGCTGCTGACCGAGGAGTGGTGGGCTGCTCGGATGCGGGAGATGCGGTCTGGGGAAGGCTCCTCCAGCCGCGGCGGTGATGGCAAGCCTCGCAGGAAGGCCCCGCAGAAGAAAAAGAAGAAGGACAGCGTGCCCATGGCCAGGGACGCCTGTCGTCGCTGCGGAAAGACTGGCCATTGGGCAAAGGAGTGACCAAACAAGAAGGAAAAGAAGGCTGAGGCTCACCTGGCTCAGGTGGACGATGATGAGCCTACTCTCCTAATGGCCTCGTTCTGAGCTCTGCACGATGTCGAGCTAGAGGAGGAGGTGCTGGTGGCTGCAGAGCAGAAGAACGCACCGCAGGCCATCTACCTCAACGAGCCACGCGCAAAAGTTCATCGTGGACGAGTTGGTGGCGATGTGGAGCAGCGGTGGTATCTCGATTCAGGGGCCAGCAACCACATGACTGGCTCCAGGTAGGCCTTCTTCGAGCTCGATACCAGCGTGACAGGCTCGGTGAAGTTTGGCGATGGCTCGAAGGTGCAGATTCGAGGCCGTGGCACCATCATCTTCCAGTGCCTGAATGGCGAGCAGCGAGCATTGACGGGAGTCTACTACATCCCGCAGCTCCGGTCGAGCATCATCAGCATCGGGCAGCTGGATGAGCGAGGATGCGAGGTGCTGGTCAAGAGTGGCGTCCTGAGGATTCAGGACCGGGAGCAGTGGCTACTCGCCAAGGTCCAGCGCTCCCGGAACCGGCTGTACCTGCTGGACTTGAAGGTGGAGCAGCCGGTGTGCCTGGCTGCGCGGCACACCGAGCAACCGTGGCTGTGGCACGCACGGTTCGGGCACTTGAGCTTCGACGCACTCAGGCGGTTGGAGAAGATGGTGCAAGGGCTGCCCCACATCGAGCACGCCGGTGAGCTGTGTGACAGCTGCCTGGCAGGGAAGCAGAGGAGGCTGCCATTTCCAAAGGCAGCCAAGTATCGCGCAAGGGACTTGCTGGAGCTTGCCCATGGCGACCTCTGCGGGCCAATCACGCCGGCCACGCATGGAGGACGGCGCTACTTATTGCTGCTTGTGGATGATTGCAGCCGCTACATGTGGCTGCAGCTCCTGACGAGCAAGGATGAGGCGGCAGCAGGGATCAAGAAGTTTCAAGCACGGGCTGAGGCAGAGTCCGGGAGGAAGCTGCACGTGCTGAGGACCGATCGTGGCGGCGAGTTCACGTCGGTGGAGTTCGCTGCGTACTGTGCGGATCAGGGGGTGCTGTGCCACCACACTGCGCCGTACTCACCGCAACAGAACGGCGTGGTGGAGCGGCGGAACCAGACCGTGGTGGGCATGGCTCGGTCCATGATGAAGGCGAAGAGCATGCCGGCGGAGTTCTAGGGGGAGGCTGTGAGCACGGCCGTGTTCATCCTCAACCGTGCGCCCACGAAGGCCCTGAAGGGTATGACACCGTTCGAGGCTTGGTACGGGAGGAAGCCGGACGTCTCCTTCCTGCGGACGTTCGGGTGCATTGGCCACGTCAAGAAGACGAAACCAAACCTTACCAAGCTGGAGGACAGGAGCACACCAATGGTGCTCCTGGGCTACGAGGAGGGCAGCAAGGCCTACTGGATGTATGATTCGCGTGGAGGCAAGGTGGTGATCTCGCGGGACGTGGTGTTCGATGAGAAGGCGGCTTGGGATTGGAAGGATCCAGGCTTGGGGGAAGCTGCTGGTATTAGCAGCACATTCACCATCGAGCATTTGGTGATCCAAGGAAGTGGTGGCGGCGATGAAGAGCAGGCAGCTACTGCTGGACAGCAGGTTGCTGCTACTGCTGCTGCTGGAAAGCAGGCTGCTGCTGCTACTGGAGAGCAGGCAGCTGCTGCTGCTGAACAGGCTGCTGCTGGAGAGCAGACTCCACCAGCAGGGGCTTATTCACCTCCACCACCGTCCCCTGCGACAGCAGGACAGGGGACACCACCACTGGAGTTTGCCTCTCCACCCACCAACATCGACGAGTACGTGGACGCCTTCCACGACGGCGAGGAGGTTCGATTCAGGTGGGTGGATAACCTTCTTGGTGAAGGAGGAGCTCCAGGCCTGGCAAGCCGTCTACTCGACGATGAGGAACTGCACTCGGTGAGTGCAGAGGAGCCACCCACCTTCGCGCAAGCCGAGCGTGATGCCAATTGGAGGCGGGCAATGCTGGAGGAGATGAAGGCAATCGAGGATAACGAGACTTGGGAGCTCGTTGATCTGCCTCCAGGCTGCAGACCGATTGGGCTGAAGTGGGTCTACAAGGTGAAGCGAGATGAGCATGGCGCCGTTGTCAAGTACAAGGCCTGACTTGTTGCCCGTGGATTTGTGCAGCGTGAGGGCATCGACTTCGAGGAAGTCTTTGCTCCAGTGGCACGAATGGAGTCCGTTCGCTTACTGTTGGCCATGGCAGCAGTGAACGTGTTCACCACCTCGACGTCAAGTCTGCGTTTCTCAACGGTGAACTCGCGGAGACGGTCTTTGTCAAGCAAGCTCCGGGCTTCACTATCAAGGGCGCTGAACACAAGGTGCTCAAGCTGCGCAAGGCGCTTTATGGGCTACGGCAGGCCCCTCGGGCGTGGAACGCCAAGCTTGACACCACCTTGGGTGAGCTTGGGTTCACGCGCTGTGCAACAGAGCATGCGCTCTACACATGACGACGGGGGAAGGAGGAGCTCATCGTCGGTGTGTACGTGGATGATTTGATCGTCACTGGAGCGCGTGCGGAGGACATCGATGGCTTCAAGCGCGAGATGGCGGCTCAGTTCCGCATGAGCGACCTTGGCCAGCTCTCCTACTACCTCAGCATCGAGGTGAAGCAAGGGAGCAACTCCATCACGCTGGGCCAGCGCGCCTATGCGGAGAAGTTGCTGGAGCGCAGCGGCATGGCTTATTGCAAGCCGTGCGCGACACCGATGGAGGAGAGGCTGAAGCTGTCAAAGCACAGCACCGCTGCGAAGGTAGACGCTACCTGACACACACGGCCAGACATCATGTTCGCTGTGGGGTATGTGAGCAGGTTCATGGAGGATCCCCGAGAGGATCATTGGGCTGCAGTGAAGCGTTTGCTGCGCTACATCAAGGGGACCATCGACCAAGGTGTGGTCTTCCCCAAGAATGGCGGAGCAGGGCTGCGGCTCACAGTTCTCAGCGATGCAGACATGGCGGGCGACATTGATGGACAGAAGAGCACCTCCGGTGTGCTCGTATTCCTCGGATCGGCCCAATTTCATGGCAATCGCTGAAGCAGAAGGTGGTGGCGCTGTCTACGTGCGAGGCAGAGTATGTGGCAGCGGCATGCCAGGCGGTCTGGCTGCGCCAGCTGCTGGGTGAGCTCACTGGAAAAGAGGCTCACCCACCAAGACTGATGGTGGACAATCAGCCCGCCATCGCCCTTGCAAAGAATCCAGTCCTTCATGACAGGAGCAAGCACATCGGTATCAAGTTCCATTTCCTCAGGGGCTGCGTCGATGGAGGACAGCTTGTCATCGAGTTCATCGAGACCGGCCGACAGCTCGCTGACATCCTCACCAAGCCACTCGGCCGTCTTCGGTTCATGGAGCTGAGGACCAAGGTTGGAATGGTGGAAATCAAGCAAGAGCAGCAATATTAGGGGAAGAATTGTTGAATAATTTGCTGCTGGTCTTGCAATCTGCACCGCAGACCAAATGACCAATCTTCTGCAACTTGGTGTGGACACTAAGACTAGAAATCTGAAACTGCAGTCCAACTTTCAAAGGTTGAACAGCAGTCAAGCTGCAGTGCAGAACACTAGGCTAGAAGTAGGCTAGTAGTGTCCCTTAGCTAATAAGTTGTGCAGCTGCAGCTAGGACAGTAGGTTATTTTGACTGCAGTAGCAGCCCACCTTCAGGGTTTCCAGTTCACACACAACTGGGCCTACCCCTCTATGTATAAGTAGGCATCCATGGCAATGTAATTTTCAGTTCAGCATTTGCAACATATCTAGTACTTAAAGAGAGCAGCTCTCAGCAGAGCTGCTGCTCGTGTGTGTGCTCTGTGTGTGTGAGTGCTGTGCTCACTTCAGAGCAACAGCAGCAGCATTCAGGAAAGTGCAGCAGCACTTTCCTTTTGTGTGTGTGTGCTGTGCTCACTCATCTTCTTCCACCTCTTGCCTAGAGTGTGTGTGTGGGTGCTGGTGAGGTGATACTCACCTGTGCAGCAAGATCAAGGGCCAACATACCAGACCTTCAAATTTCCTTACTGTATAGAAAAAATTGATACAATGCTTATGTTTGTGCTCACAAGATGATTTAAAACAGGGCATCCTTCGAAATGGGGTCGTTGCTGTGAAGAAGCTTCATAATAGCCGGACAATTAAAAACAAGATGTTTCATCGGGAGGTTCTAAGTTTGATATCGGTTAAGCACCAAAATATAGTACGGTTTCTTGGTTACTGTTCTTTTACAAAAGAACATGCGGTACCATATGAAGGAATAACTATAATGGCTGATATACGAGAAAGGTTGCTCTGTTTTGAATACATAAGAAATGGCAGCCTTGACAAACATCTTTCAGGTAAATTAATATAGTAATCACTTAAAAAGCCATTTTGTTTGAGGAATACTGTGTGGTTCCTTATCTTCTCGCTCGTCATTTTTTTTATGGAATATAACAAGATAATCCACCGCCATCCTATCTCTCACAAGCTATAAATTAATATAAGTAGGAAGATGGAATCATTCCACTACAATTTATGGTATGAGCTTTGGTTGGACTATCTCATCTATATTGTAATGGTTTCTCGAACCAAATATCCTAATAGGACCACACTTTTTATAGAATATACTTATTTCCTTAATTGCATCATCATCCCTATTTCTTTTACTTTTTAAAGACTCATTCAATTAATAATCAACAATATGTGGGCAATTTGGCTAGGTCGAATTTGGCTGATCCGAGTAGAACTTGGAGTTTCATACATAATTTGACATGTAAACAATTTCCAAGCGTTGCAAGCCATTTTTACAAGTCCTCTAGTCAAACCTAGTCGCCATGGAACTGACCAGACGACTAATCACGATTAATCGTCGAACAGGCCGATTAGTCGAGCCTAGTTGAGCCTGATAGTCCATATAGTCGTCCTATATATCAGGACATATACCTACTATATATACACACATATATATACTATATAGTATACACAATAAAGCAAGCATCAAGACTGTAAGCATAGGCATTATCGCTTCGACGTTTGGATATCGTCAGTCCACATCTGCAGAAGCACAACTTCTTAGGATCGCGAACCAAAGAATAACATAGTTAAAGCAGAGAACCAGAGATCAGTGAACCTAGCAGAGGCTGTAGAGTGAGGAATGGGGGAGGAGGGAAGAAAATGGAGAGGGGAAAGGCACACACTCGTCGTCGTCGGAGCTCATCACGATTAACGAAGATTGGCGGCTACCTGACCTGGCCAGAGAGGAGGAACAATGTGGAAGGATTGCGTGCGTGCATGCGTGCCTCTTTCATTTTGGGGTGTCTATTCTAACCCTAACAGGCCACGTAGTAAGCTCAATAGCACACATATAGGCCCAGGTAAACAGGCCCAAAAAACAGAAGACCAAACTGGTCATTTCCTGTCCTAGTCGAACGACCAATTCTTGCTGTCATTTCATTTTTTTTTTTTTTTTTAAATGAAGTGCTGTGGGGATCTTCCCCACAGTTTTTGCCTTAAAAGAAAAAAACATCCCCAGGAGAGCCTCCCCTATTGAGTTCTAACCCTAGTGGCATTCGTAGGTTTTCATGGGTTCCCTGTGCAAACCATCTAAGCTAGATTTTATGGGGATCTTTGTGGTAGAACTTTGGTGTGTGGTATAGATTTGTGCCAACATTTAATAATCATACATAATCAAATATTTGATGACTGTCGCCTTCTAAAATACTATGTTATCATCTTTTATTTCTTCAGATGAACTGAGGGGACTCGAATGGCAAACACGCTACCAAATAATTATCGGAATTTGTAGGGGTCTGCATTATCTCCACAAGGATAAGAAAATCATTCACATGGATCTCAAACCCGGCAATATACTACTAGATGATCTCATGGTGCCCAAAATTACAGATTTTGGTCTATCTAGATCCATCAGTGACTCACAGGCTACAACTACACTTCTCATATCACAGTAATTTTCAAATTCTTTCGTACATAAAAACTCTTTATTATGTCATAGTTCATTGAAGTATTGCATTATTGTGCAGAGGATATGCTGCTCCAGAATACATTTTAGGAGGCAAAGTGACTAGCAAGTCAGACATATATAGTTTGGGTGTAATAATTTTAGAGCTGGTGACCGGAAGCAAGACGAAGCCCAATATTATTAAAGTAAGACAAACGATCTAATCGCCTTTGTACATTTTTTTTATAATCATGCATGATTAGATCGTTCTATATATGTGGCTGCAAATTTCATGAGCTATTGGTAGTACGTACATATGTAACTATGGTCGTGCCAGAGCATGTCCTTCAATCATAGTGTGTTCAGTTTGAGGCCAAGTAATGAAGTATCACCCACGAGGGATTGGGTAACCTCTTAGAGATGAGAATTGTTTTTTTTTTTTTTTTTTTTAATATGGTGGGGTGTGTGTATCTTTAATTAGTACTTTAATTGTGAACATTGCAGGTACTTAGAAGGTGGAATCACCGGTGGATTAAATCAGTGAAACACTCATCGTTGGTTTACCAACAAGTAGCAAAATGTCTCGAGTTGGCCCTAAGATGCACTCAAGATGATCCGGCAGACAGACCTGATATATCTGATGTAATAGATGAGCTGAACAAAATAGATACTACAGATGGCCAAACCCAAATCCAGGTAAGGGCACATATATGCTCCCTAATAAAACCTGAACAACGCAAGATTTGCATTGATAACCGTGGTAAGCCATGTGTGTATTACCGCACGCAGATAGGCCCTTGTTGCCTGGAGGACATCCTTGGGATCGAGCCACTGGAAGTACACATTCCCTTTGAAGACTTGAAGATATCACACTCAATAGAGTTGACTAATGATACGGATGATTACATTGCCTTCGTCACAAAGGCAAAGCTAAAACGCTTCTGCACAGATCCAGACAGAGGCATTGTCCCACCACGATCCAAGTGCAGTGTCACCCTAGCAATGCAAGCACGGGTCAGTGCACGACCAAATGAGCGCTACACTGAGGTGATCACTGTAAGGAGCACCAGAGTTGAGGATGGAACTCCTGCAACTATGGATACAGTAACCGCTGGAGACATCTTCAATGACAGCGAGGAGGGTAAAGTGGTTGATGAGGTGAAGGTGACGGTTGTTTTTGGCAAGCCAGAACTGCCAGAAGAAGAATAATTCGGCACGATTATTACTACTAGTACGGTTCTAGACTTCTTTATTTTAATTTTGCTACTGTGGTATTTCAAACATTTTATATTACGTGAAATATGTTTTGCAGTAATGAAAGTTCCCGTCGAGCCTAATAGGCCTGCTGGAACATGAGAATTATGGAAAAGCACAAAAATGACGCCCTCATTCTTTTTCTAAATGAACAACGCCTCGATGTGTTTTCTTTTGATATATCAATAGAAGAAGACAATGGCCCTGATTGAAACCGCTTATCTAAGATTTGGTTATTTGTCTGATCATGATTTATTTTAGTAAGCTGTGGTCTAGTGAACCTACAGTTTGTATAATCGGGGTGTCTGGCAATCCTGATCAGTGTAAGGCCATGTTTGGATCCTATAAATTAGTAACTAGTTGACTAACAATTAATTCATAAGGATTTAAACAGGCGAACTAGTGGGTGAATAATGACTAATCCAAGTCTCAACTAGTTACTAGTTCACTAGTCCATAAAACCCAACTAGTTGAACTAGTTGTTAGTTCATCGGATCTAAACAGGACCTAAAATTACTCATACGTATGCTCCGAGACTGATGATAGCTTATTTTCTGACTGAATATAAAGATTGGGCCTCACAAAATAAGGAAATAAGATGCAACTGTAGAAAGCAACACGACTCGATGGAATGTACGTTCTGCAGCACACAGCACCCCTATATGATGATTTGTGGCTGATAGTACTTGGAATTTGGAAGTGTGAATAGATAACAAGACTTGAAGTTAGTTGATGCAAGGTCACATTGGAACAAGTAGACAGATAAATCCATGACTGACGTTGCAAAATCAGAGATTCGTCGAAGTATCAGAGGAGCAAAAATCTTAACAAGTTGAAACTGTTCGCCTGCTTTTTTAATCCAGTTCTTTTTTTAGTTTCTTTTTTTCTTTTTCTTTTTTTAGCAGAATCTTTATTGGGTTGGCATTTTTTTTTTTTGAGAAAACCGGGCTTATATTCATAGATATTTCATAAAGTTTACATTCCAAATCTTGCAAGGACACCCTTGAAGAAAATAAAAATTACAGTACAATCCCAGCAAGATCATCCTCCCGGTCGTCCCCGTCGCCGATAGTCGGAGCAGCCACACGACGCATCGGAGAAATGCGTGGAGTCTGGAGCTTGAAGCCGACTTCCTTCCCGACGATGGACCACAAGTTTTTGTTGGCACTTCGAGAAGCATATCGAAAACATCGACACACCTTGTAACCGATGAACGCCCAAGCCAAATCAGATGGCCACTGGCCACCACATCGCCGGTGTACAAGGAATCTGGCGCCCCAATCACTACCAGGATCCCCAGCATACCGGACGACGACGAAACCCGAAGGGGAATGAAACCACTAAAACAAGTGGTAGACAAAATCCAACCCAGTTTCTCCTTGAGTTGGCAAAAGCATCTCCCAAAGCCATCGCCGACAGCAGCTCCAACGGCGACGAGGATGGGAGCAGAAGAAAACCTAACTAGATCAGAAGCATCGAGATCTCCAGATCTAGTAGGGACATACCATTTCAGCTCTTCACTAGCACTAGAACACGTACCAGCAAGGCGGATCAGGAGCTGAAGAAGATTATTCCGTCGCTGCAGTGTCGCCTCCGCCTTAGGAACACTGCCAGGACCTAAACTACTCAAACTAAGTAAGAGTATGTACACCGGCCACCTCAATCCCCGTTCCCCATCCTCTCCGACACCGATCCAGCAGCCGGAGTGGAAGGAGAACGGCGGACATCGGCGCCGGACGCGAATCGCCTCTCGTCCGCCTGCTCTCAACTGTTGGGGAAGAAACGAGAAGAGGAAAGGTGATGTCTTTATTGGGTTGGCATTGTAGCACATCTTCTACTATCCCGACCGGCCCGTAATAGTATTCGGCCTGCCAATCGTTTCGGCCCGCCAACTTGATACCGAGCCCACCGCGGCGGACCCCAGCAATACGGACGGCGAGGATCT